>NWSH02000078.1:2509316-2525722 GCA_002382865.2 Heliothis virescens | reverse complement strand
ATATATATATAGATAGTGCACTGACCAAGAATCAACTATCGATAACTGTTTTCACAACACTAAGAACTCTAAATTTTAATGAATTTTCTTCGCTATTTTTGTATTTATTTTAAGTCTAAAATGCATGAAATTGGATAAGAAGTGCTTTGCTCAATGGCATTATATTTTCTACATTTATATACATTACAAAAAATGATTGTATACTCACATGTGGAAACTAATATTTTAATCGAGTTTTCTTTATTTCCGGAATGCGACCGGCAACCGCGCACGATGCAAGACATTGTCCCTGTTCTTATATTTTATGCTTTTAAATACACGAGGCACAAATACACCACTATATCACTAAATTATTTTTTTATAACTAAAATTGGCTTCCTGGACAACAACAAGATGTAATGCGACTAAATTGAAAGGATTTCAAATACTGTCATCATAGGGAAATTAATATGGTAGCTGTCATTGTAAAAATTGAAAAGAGGCCTATCTTATTTGGTAGGATGTTACTCAAGTCTTATATATCATTAGATGATAATTTTGACGTTTTGAATAGTAGGTCATTTCGACCCTTAGGGATAATCTATGTGTCATTTATCTAAGCCCAGAACAATACCGGCCACAATAATCTGACCACAACCACAAAAACTTCTGTTCGATATTCAAAACACCCGCCAAATACCGAGCGAACATATCGAACCCTTTTCCATTCAAATATTATTACGTCACAAACAAATATGGCCGGTATTCTTATTTCCTCCGATGTTCCGGCGCGAGTAATATTGTCACATCCTATGCGAATGCGGAATGTCGATGCGGTGTGAAGACGATAGGGAAAAGCCATTTTAAAGATAAATACAGATTAAGGAGCTTGAAGGCTTTCGTTTGAAATATACAGTAGGGAAGAAATAAATATTTTATTTGGTATTTGGGTATTATACGTTTTGTTAAAGACTGCCTCATTGATTCTCGGAGCGGGGATTTAATCTCAAGGTTGGGGAACTGTTTGTTGGATTATTTGATGTAGATTTTTTTGTAGATATGGGAGCTTTTGTAACATTCTGTCTCAAGTTTATTACTGGCGATATGTGTGAGTAAAAAATATAGAAAGTGTTTTAGAACTTAGTTTACAAGTGAAAGATTCGTCTAACAGTTTGTCAACAAATATTCCGTTTAATAGTTCAAAAAAGTAAATTACTGGAAGGCATGCATCGTTCAGCATATCAGACGATTCATGAATAAATCTTTTTCAATAGAAGATTGAATGAAAAAACATGAAGTGGAGTGACGTCGTATGTAGTACGTCATATGAATGATGAATGAATTGTGAGTAGTGCAATAATGATATATGCAACGAGCAATCATTCACTGAAAGGTCAAATTGATAAATGTTTAATATTAGTGTGATGTGTATTTTTCTCTTAATAAATACGTTTTGAAGGAAAATTAAAATAAAGCGGATTTTAATTAATCTTTTCAAAAAAAACCTAACAAAGAGGTAACTCTACTTTCTGACCAATAAAACTAAGTCAACCATAAATTACGAAAATAAAGTTAATAACCCAACTTTAACATTCAAATTTAATCGTCCGAAACTCCATAAACGCTGTTCAGAGCAGATCTAACTTTCCCAACAGAGTTGTCAAACAGTTTTCGGCTTTGAATCGAACAATGATTTGTCGGCGTATCATTGTCATTCCTCTGATTTTCGTTTGTGAGCGTTAAAATTTTGGCGGTCGATCGAGTGCGGGGAGGGGGCGGAGCCCTGACCTAGTTCCTTGTCACCCCTCCCGCATCCCGCGCCCCTCTCGTGTACGCATGAGGTCACTGTACTGCAGTTGCAAGCCCCCGAATACCGCAGGGTGACTGGACTCATCCCACAATACGACTGTACTAGACACGCAGAAAGCATTGTGTGCCAAAGCCTGATGGCAGAATACAACAGAGATTTGGGAAAATATTGTAAAAACTGTATGTAGTTTTTTGTGATTTTTGACGACGTTTAGATTGTAATCGTCTTATGTATAGCTTTGTTGGTTTGTACGGTTACATAAAAATCTAAAACTATTTAAAAGAAATTGATTTAAAAAGAAGACAGTTCAAGCTTAAACCAAACAAATATCCAAAACATATTAAAACAACACTAAGATTATTCCTAAAATAACTTCGAAAAATATAACTTGGAGCAGAGCATACTACGAAGCACATAGGATGGCACTGCGCCCGTATATCGGTACATTGTGGTTAACTTTATACCGTGTTATATGTAAATGACTACGCCGTAGACGCTGCTACGAAACTACGAAATACGTAGCGGTGCTTTATAAAATACTTCTTTGTGTTTTTATGTCTTTACACGACAATGTATTTGTATGGCTACAATTTGTTCAAGTTTCTGAATAACGCCGTACAATGGAGCAAATTGTATGGAATAAAGTAATAAACATTTGTACTGAAAGTTGGCAGGTACATGACGTATACAACGTAAAGTTAGCATTACTTTAAGTACGGCAATTCTGAATGAAGAGTTACATTGAGTTAACAAACAACCGCTTTCTTCTTCTGATACTATTATGTTAAAAACGTACAACAAATGAATAATGACATTAGAAAGGACAGAACACGTGATATTACAAAAAAAGTTATCCTAAATAATACTTGCACATCAAAATGTAAAATGCCATTTTTGTGAAAACATTACAAAAAATACACAGCAGATTTAAACCGAAACAAAAACACCAAACACATAGATGAGTACAACAATGCGTCATTCTTCAAACATATTGATTAATTCTGCACCCTAATAGCTAAAAAGGACGACCAAGCAAAAAAGATCGGATTAAACCACAAGAATCAGCAAACGAGCCTGCTAACTTTTATGTTTGCATACCAATTACATGGCAAACCTAACCCCATGTATTTACAAGAAACCGCTCTATGCAAGTCACAACGACTTAAGCAGACTTAACCTGCCACAGGATTATAAGTCTTATCTCGTTGATGTAAGCTTCATTTTCATTTGACAGATGTTTTAATATTCCGTACGGGGATAATAGACTTCTGTTGGCTGTGGAGCAATAACGTGCAATATGGCTGCGAGATCTAATCTTAGGTTTTATTAGAGTACTAGATGCAGTTTGACTCGTTTGCTCGTAATCTAGGTCTTGAAGATACAAGTTTAATGGTTTTGTTGACTCGTGGAATTTGATGGGATTTCGTTTGTTTTAGAGATTGGCGCTTTTTATTTGAGATGCTCGTTTTATTACCGGTTAAAGGAATAGGAGATGATTATGGATTCGTTTGTTGATATACGTATGTTAAGCGGCCAGTATTTTGAATGAGGAATATGGTTAAAAAAGAAGAAGGTTTAAATTGTGGAATACATAACTTTTAGATTTGAGCAAAACCAATTCATAAATATTCATATTGCGCCACCATTTTCACACAGCAAATTCATCACACATAATATCTATCTCTTATAATATGTATGAAAATATATCAAAACGACCCTTTGGGGTACCTAAAGACTTAAATCAATGCTCCAACTTTCTTCGAAGGCCCACAAATAGATTACTAAGGGGCTCTGAATAAATCATTTTGACGAACTACCTCCAAATGAGACCTGTCGTAGCCTGTCGTGTTTCAGCGGAAAATAAACTTTTGATGCCATCTAAAAGGTTTGGCTTGTAGAACTTTACTTATACCTACATAAGTATAGCTTTCAATATTAATATTCTATTTTTGAACAGTCAATTAGTGGAGTTACTACCCAATTATCGAGTTAGCGATTTGAACTTTCCTCATTATCTCGCTTTTAACATCAAATATTTTTGGTAACTATGAAGGTTACGAATTGCAGAATCGCTATTTAATTTTGCTTCTAGCATCCATAATCTATCTGATTTATATTTCCACCTGAAATTAGGTTTCCATTCAACCTTTTTTTCTATTTGTAACATTCCTTAAAATAGCCTCCGACACCTAAATATATGACCGACGCACTGAAAGCACTCAGGTCCCAAAAATATTTTTACCTCACATAACATATTTTTAAAAGCCCGTGATGTCACGAGTGTATGACGTCAGCCAGCCTTAACTTAGTGACCACGAAATAAGTGCACATTGACATAGTTACACCTTCAGTGCTTCATGTTGTTAAATAGTTTTCATTTTTCGCTGGCATTTTTCTATTCCCATTCTAAATGGCTACATATTCTAAATGAACATTTTGTCTGGTAATTTTAGTTGTTGTACACTTGTAATTTTCGCTACCCCTATCGGTTTGCTGTAAGGGAACCCAATTCTGGTTTAAGCTCGCCGTCGTATAGACGACAGCAGGCCAACCCACCCGAATCTGACAAATTTTACCAATCAACATTAACCCTTCATTATTGCGATAAGGTTGAAAATCTATTGCGAAAATTTAACAGTTTGTGGTAACTTAATCTGCTGTCGTCTGTCCATAAACTTTATGTATTCCTTGTGTACCTATGTCATGTGTTAAGTGTGCAATAAAGAATAAAGAACATTCTACATTCTATACACTCGAGTATCAAAAATATTTTTAACCGTAATACTTCAACGCCTAACATCACTAATGTCCCCTTTTTTTATGTAATTTTTATTTTAGTTTGTATATATTAGTAATTAATAGTAGTTTTAAGTTTGTATATGTTTATAAGTAGGCTTAGTATATATAAATGGTAAATCTTTAACTTAAATAAAGTTGCCATATAAGAAAAAAAAAACATAATGTAAGACATTTTTAAAAGCCTGTGATGTCGCACTTGTGACGTCCTCCAAGGTTGGCATCTAATTATGTATGGACGATTGCTCNTACAACAAATGAATAATGACATTAGAAAGGACAGAACACGTGATATTACAAAAAAAGTTATCCTAAATAATACTTGCACATCAAAATGTAAAATGCCATTTTTGTGAAAACATTACAAAAAATACACAGCAGATTTAAACCGAAACAAAAACACCAAACACATAGATGAGTACAACAATGCGTCATTCTTCAAACATATTGATTAATTCTGCACCCTAATAGCTAAAAAGGACGACCAAGCAAAAAAGATCGGATTAAACCACAAGAATCAGCAAACGAGCCTGCTAACTTTTATGTTTGCATACCAATTACATGGCAAACCTAACCCCATGTATTTACAAGAAACCGCTCTATGCAAGTCACAACGACTTAAGCAGACTTAACCTGCCACAGGATTATAAGTCTTATCTCGTTGATGTAAGCTTCATTTTCATTTGACAGATGTTTTAATATTCCGTACGGGGATAATAGACTTCTGTTGGCTGTGGAGCAATAACGTGCAATATGGCTGCGAGATCTAATCTTAGGTTTTATTAGAGTACTAGATGCAGTTTGACTCGTTTGCTCGTAATCTAGGTCTTGAAGATACAAGTTTAATGGTTTTGTTGACTCGTGGAATTTGATGGGATTTCGTTTGTTTTAGAGATTGGCGCTTTTTATTTGAGATGCTCGTTTTATTACCGGTTAAAGGAATAGGAGATGATTATGGATTCGTTTGTTGATATACGTATGTTAAGCGGCCAGTATTTTGAATGAGGAATATGGTTAAAAAAGAAGAAGGTTTAAATTGTGGAATACATAACTTTTAGATTTGAGCAAAACCAATTCATAAATATTCATATTGCGCCACCATTTTCACACAGCAAATTCATCACACATAATATCTATCTCTTATAATATGTATGAAAATATATCAAAACGACCCTTTGGGGTACCTAAAGACTTAAATCAATGCTCCAACTTTCTTCGAAGGCCCACAAATAGATTACTAAGGGGCTCTGAATAAATCATTTTGACGAACTACCTCCAAATGAGACCTGTCGTAGCCTGTCGTGTTTCAGCGGAAAATAAACTTTTGATGCCATCTAAAAGGTTTGGCTTGTAGAACTTTACTTATACCTACATAAGTATAGCTTTCAATATTAATATTCTATTTTTGAACAGTCAATTAGTGGAGTTACTACCCAATTATCGAGTTAGCGATTTGAACTTTCCTCATTATCTCGCTTTTAACATCAAATATTTTTGGTAACTATGAAGGTTACGAATTGCAGAATCGCTATTTAATTTTGCTTCTAGCATCCATAATCTATCTGATTTATATTTCCACCTGAAATTAGGTTTCCATTCAACCTTTTTTTCTATTTGTAACATTCCTTAAAATAGCCTCCGACACCTAAATATATGACCGACGCACTGAAAGCACTCAGGTCCCAAAAATATTTTTACCTCACATAACATATTTTTAAAAGCCCGTGATGTCACGAGTGTATGACGTCAGCCAGCCTTAACTTAGTGACCACGAAATAAGTGCACATTGACATAGTTACACCTTCAGTGCTTCATGTTGTTAAATAGTTTTCATTTTTCGCTGGCATTTTTCTATTCCCATTCTAAATGGCTACATATTCTAAATGAACATTTTGTCTGGTAATTTTAGTTGTTGTACACTTGTAATTTTCGCTACCCCTATCGGTTTGCTGTAAGGGAACCCAATTCTGGTTTAAGCTCGCCGTCGTATAGACGACAGCAGGCCAACCCACCCGAATCTGACAAATTTTACCAATCAACATTAACCCTTCATTATTGCGATAAGGTTGAAAATCTATTGCGAAAATTTAACAGTTTGTGGTAACTTAATCTGCTGTCGTCTGTCCATAAACTTTATGTATTCCTTGTGTACCTATGTCATGTGTTAAGTGTGCAATAAAGAATAAAGAACATTCTACATTCTATACACTCGAGTATCAAAAATATTTTTAACCGTAATACTTCAACGCCTAACATCACTAATGTCCCCTTTTTTTATGTAATTTTTATTTTAGTTTGTATATATTAGTAATTAATAGTAGTTTTAAGTTTGTATATGTTTATAAGTAGGCTTAGTATATATAAATGGTAAATCTTTAACTTAAATAAAGTTGCCATATAAGAAAAAAAAAACATAATGTAAGACATTTTTAAAAGCCTGTGATGTCGCACTTGTGACGTCCTCCAAGGTTGGCATCTAATTATGTATGGACGATTGCTCAGATAACGTAATAACATATTTTTAAAAGCCCGTAACGTCACGACAGTATGACGTCAGCCAATCCCAACTTAGTGATCATAAAATTAAGTGCACGTTGGCATAAATGTACCTATGCTTCACATAGTTAGGTATATTTCGATTTTTTTTCTATTGCCATACTAAAATGCTGCGTATTCGTTTGAAAGATTCTACATTCCATCTCGAAATACTCAGATACCAAAAATATTTTTACCCCAAGTGACTTATTTAAAGATTTTTTTGTTGTTATTAAATGTTGTTCAATTGTCTCACTTAGTCTGTTTCAATCTTTATTTTTTGGCTATCCCAAATGGCCATACCGATTCTAAATTCAACCTGAAAATACAAGGGACGACGGTGACGTCAGCCATCCCAGAGTACCCCAACTAACACAAAATGAAGTGCACATTGACATAGTTGTTCCAATGCTTCACGTAAAGTAATTTTCAGTGGCTGTCTCGGCGCGGAAACGCGGCGCGCTGTAATCACCGGCCCTCGTAATAAAACTGTCGGGAGTTA
Organism: Heliothis virescens; assembly: GCA_002382865.2. Lineage (NCBI taxonomy): Eukaryota > Metazoa > Arthropoda > Insecta > Lepidoptera > Noctuidae > Heliothis > Heliothis virescens. The sequence continues at coordinate 2,518,100 of NWSH02000078.1, read as the reverse complement.
CTCGCGCAGATTTATCATGGAACTGCGGGTAGTTACACAGTTTGTTGTGACACTGACAATTGTCATTGGTGCATCGTTAGTTACGAGATTTATGTCATTGTGCGTGTATGGGTTTAATTAAGACATTTTCATTTGCGTTTTTTGCGATTGCACATGTTACATGTTACGAATATTAATGCCGTTGCTCTTGATTCTACTCACGTTTAAAAGGATCTATTTGCGCTTTTTATTCAGCTACCAGTTTTGCCGTTTTTTTATATTTATAAATTATGCACATGTGTGTACTGAGCCTACAAAAACGTGACTTCAAAAAGCTTCATGAATACTTTCACGCTCACAATACCTTCAGCCTTCCAATTATTTGTACGTACGTAAAACGAACTCGAAATTGACACCCTAACAAGTGTAGAATGCTACATACATTATTTACCTAATAACGAATGATTCAATGAACTGCTACGCCGTAGGCGCGAGTTGTAACTCGAGATCAATGCTACGTAGGTCGAGTGCTACGCGCGAGTACTACGATCCAATTTTATATCCATTACTCGATGTTTCGCGGTTCAAAAAGAAATATTGAATACATATTTATAATTTATACTAATGATACGGAATGTTATCTTTAAGTTGCAAATAATGAAGCTAGAGGTACAATAACTGTGATCTGTTCCGTGACTGGGATAGTCGATAAAGAAAATCAAAGAGACAAGTAACAGTTTTATTTTAATTACAGGGATTATATTATAAGTAAAATAAGTACCTCTAATGAAGATATTAGGATTTTCCTGATATTTCTAAAGTTGCAACTTAGTTGAAAAAGATCTAAGTTTGAAAATTTTTATTAAATCAAAACTCTTCCATAATTCGAACATCAATTCCATAAAAATCCAATTAAATTAAGTCTAAACTATCCCAACTAACAACAAACACGAATATCAAATAAACCGACACACAAACATTTATAAATTACAAAATAAATATAAAACAAAGCAGCCTGAAAGCCTTGTTATCGGTTTCAAATAACACCGATTCACTGCAGCATTGTAAATTCACATAAGCGTACAGCCATTACGGCGTACTCTGTTATTAATACCGACCGTTTGTCATGTTAACTAACTTACTTCCATAATTGCCGCCTCGTATATTGATAATAATTATTGTATTTTATTATATAAAATATTCACGGTTAAAAGAGATATGGTTTGTCAGATTTTATGGTGTAAGGTTATATTTCAATCTGGTAAACATATTACTTATAGATTCTATGAGACATGAGACATATCTCATAGGAACTTCAAAGATTATACTGTGAAGATTTAATAAGCCCTTCTATGAACAGACAGATGCAATGATTATTTGAAGGGTTTGAATCTACCTACGACTAAAGGTATTATTATTTGATTAGCTATTAATAAGTTATCTATCAAGTAATTTCCAAAACTGTCCCTCACTGTATATTTAAAAAATAATGAAACAATATTTTAATAAGAAACTCCCTTCATTGCCTGACTGTATCACCTGAAACTTTATTAATATCAAACGCCAAAGAAACTTATTTAGTTAATAAAATTAATTTAATTAACTCATCATTAGAGCGCAGAGAACAAAGAAATTAATTTTAATAATACATAGCATTCTATTATCTAGTTTGAAATAATGGCGGTAATTATCAAGACAGAAGTAATGAAAGAACAGGCGAGCTCGAATGAGGTCAAATGAACTGTGATAAATTAAAACTCATATAATATAAACAGTTTTATAAACTGTGGCACAAAGTACAAGTTCTCGGTATGAATGAACAGTAATTTATAAATCATTAACTTACACATGAATGGGGTGGCATAATTGTTTGCACACTTTTATGTTTTTAATATTTATCAATACGCTGTTAGTCGAGATACTTTACCGACCACTCCCAACAATCCCATACTCATGCTTGTATATAAATCAAAGTAACGGCGACGCCCTTATAGCCCACGTGTCCCGCTCTCTATTCAACAGTAAATCCAATATACGCATTTCTCGTACACTGACATTCTTACCCAAGAACGATAAAAAAAATTACCTTAAGAAAACTACGAAGAAAATTCAAGTGAAAATTTAAAAGACTTCGAAAAATAAACGTTCGTTTGACAAAGCAAACGATGTCCAATGTTTAATTAGTTAAAAAAAATAGTAGACAAATCCAAGACGTACATTAAAAAGACGTTGTGGAGCACACAAGGGGCCTCGGATCGATGGGCCGTCGTACTCCTAATCGATAGCGCCGTACTACTACCTCAATGGGGTGCGCGCGCCGCCTGCCTTACGTAACGCGCAGAACAACACCTGTTGCTAATACTACCACCCATTTATAACCCGACCACGTTGGAAAGCCCGTTTCACCTCCGCATACAACCCATTTTACTGCACCATCGAATTCGGCCGGGTAGCCGGAGTCAATGCACTTGGGCAACCTTCGGCGCTGCACTCAAGGGTGCATAGTAGGGTAGCGGTGTGTAGGTATGATAATGATCTTCGTTACCGTTATTGGAAGGCGTAATGAAGAGTTTTCGCTGTAAAGGGCATGGTAATGCATAAACTTTCTTGATATTTCGCGGTAAAAAGTGGTGTCCTAACACAACAGATTTGTACTTGCAGATTTTTAAGCTTGAGTGCGGAATGTTGTTGTAAGTTCTTGAAAGGAATTGGGGGACTGCATAATATAGTTATTTGAATGTTTACTCTATGTTCTTTAAGCTCTATTCTGAGTGTAAAAGTAGAAAAAATGCTTCATGTTTTTCTCTAAAAGTTTCGAATGGGAGAGGATTAGCGTTCACCCATAAATAACTGATAAAATCGTGCGAGGATCCGGTTTTCCAGATGGTCGCAAAGATCAGACGGCGCTGCGCAGGGAGCGGAAAGTGTGCACATCACGGCTGAGCGGATTGGTCGCTCCTGTGCCCACTTGTGTGACTGCGGACCTCGCCAATGGGCCGGGAATAACTCGGGAAACAATACACTGATTATAAAGTTTCATGTCGTACTTAGATGGACCTTAGAAGTTCTGTTTTGCATATTTGTCATTATTTTTATAACACAGAATGATAAGCACACAGGGCTATATCGGAAAGATGAAAATTAAATGGAACGTTGATGCATGTTTATAAGTTTTTAAAAGAGCTTTAATAAGAAATTTTCATTAATTAAAAGTAAGTTAACATGTAATTTATTGTAATGTTTTTTTTCGGTTGAAGTATATTTATGAATCAATCAGGTATTTTTAGTTACACTCCTATATGTAAATGAAAGGAATAATGAATATGCAAATGAAATCCCACACATTTTAATTCTGTTTAATTTCAGACCATTGCCCACGCGCAAAGTAACTCACATTTAAAGTACAAGCGCCCACGCTTGTATTGTACGTCAAAATCGTTCAAGCATGAGCTTTGTAACTACCGCCCACAGCATTTTAGAGAAACCATACCCTTCAGAATTTTAACGAATGACCTAACATAATCTTAGACTGATTATTTGAAGAGTATTTGGTTGGGTAGGGTTGCTTATGAAAATAAAAATATATATTGTTTGAAAATCTAGGGCTTTTTGTATTGTGTTTCATATACCGGATCGGAAATGTATCTGAGAAAAGTGATTATGACGATAGCTGAAAAGAAACCAGTGTCAATTCTTAGAATAACTGAGAAAATTTAAACTATTTTATGCAGCAAGAATACTTGTATTTTTTATCAGAAATATAAGTATTCTTGCTGCAAATTCTCAATGTAGAAAATTTACTCTTCATGTCACAGATTTAAAAACGGTCCACAAATTACATTTTTAAATATTCTTTAAATAAATCATCCAACTCGCTCTGTCCAGCTAGATTGGGGTCGGCTTCTAGTCTATTTGTAAACATCAATATTTTACATGAAACGTGTGACATCTGACCTCCATAGGCTGAAATACCTGGATTACCCAATTTTAGAATTATACTAGTTTTCAGACTTCAGAACATCTTCTACATAAATATAGTTTGACGGGTCGTAATTAGACTGGACTACTCTAACTGCGATATTTAATAACCTATCTATCTCTCGATTTAGTTTCTACGTATAGTAGGACTTCGACATTACTTTTATGGAGCTAATATTAAAATTTAATCTAGTCAGCAAATCAACAGACATATAGATTATTGGAAATGGCCGTAAGACCATTAAATGATGAAACAATATTTGTATGGTATAATTATACCACGCAAATATTTTTTCTTTTCAACATTTATTTAGAAATCTCTTATAGAAGATAAACATTGCACAAAAAACACTTGTAAATAACAAACAACTATAACTTATTGCAACATTACAACTGTAACATTACTACCAACATATTTCTGACATCATTTACTTTCTCTCAGAAAACTTCTACATAAATTGGCATATAAGAGATCTGACGGGTTGTAGGTACAACCTTTCTACCCACGTGACATCTGTTACCCACCCACACTCGATAAATACCAATTGATATGTTCACAAATAATAATCATTGACATTATAAAAACCAGAAGACCGAAGCAAATTTAATATCGAGAATATAATAAATTGAGAGAAATTACCAAAATGCCAATACATTTTGGTAAGCAAAAAGTGCTCAAAAAAGACAGTTGATATTAAACATTCAGTACATGAATTTTTTGTCAAGAAAAAACAAATACATCGTTTACATCGTACGCGAAAAGATTAACGCAATAGACATGTTAGTCATGGGCAGTAAGAATAACGAACTATCATTATCTACTAATTTGATTCCCATTCAATCAAAGAGAATATTTGTAAATCATAAGTTTTATAGTCTGTACATCAGCTGTGAAAGTAACTTTAAGTTACTTTATAAATTCACAAAATTCCAGCACAGATCAATTTTAGTTCTCAACTTTACTTTATTTCAAGTAACCAACTTTAACTTTGAGTCTGCTAATTCGGCTAGCCGTGGATTCAACCATTATTGCCTCTGAGATTGCCCTCACCCCATGAGAGAATTAGAGCGAAAAGATAACTCAATTCCCTTTAATTATCCCATTACAAGGGTACCATCAGATTGCTATGAGACTTGGAAGAGTCAGGTGATGGAAATTATTTATGGTTATTATATTATTTGAATAGGCTCTTTTACAAAAATTATGTCGCTGGCTGGTGATAGCGACTGTTCTACGGTTTGGCTTTTAAAATCTCTAAAAGTTTCGAAAAAAATCTCGAAAATCTACGTGATTCCAGTGTGTAATTATAATACAGAAAAGACGGATTGATTGACAAATTAACGTAGAAGTTTATCTTCTGGAAAAGCAAAAAGTTTTTATAGTTCTCAATGTGGTCAAAACTAAATTGCCGAGTAACGTTGCTTTAAAAATCCTTTAAAAATAGACTAGAAGATCAGAGCCCATCAATAAACTTAAACTAAGAAATTCTCTGACAGCTCAAAACTCACGCTGACCAAAAAGTCTTACTCGAGTATTTTCAGTTAAGAGATTCAATAAGTCTATAATGTCTAGCCAGCCCCCGGCAACAGCCGAAGAAGTACGTACAAATAAATTCTTAAATAAAAAAAGTTCTGCAAAGGATTTTAGGCAAAGATTTAAAGAGCTTTTACGAAGAACTTGGCTCAAGATCGAGTAAGAATAAATAGTTTTAGACGAATTATTTTCTTTACGTAGTGTAAGTCCAGACATGTTATTTAATTTGATTTTGAAATAACGTTGTACGCCTACGAGAAATCTGTCATAGGTTTAATTAAGTCCAAAGGGCTGGAAGTTTTAGTACCAATCTATAGTTGAGTAGGTACTTACATAGTTATAAATGTCTGGCGATGAAAATCGAGAGCCTTCTATTTTTTGCTTAGGGGTTTTCATGATAATTTTGATAGGTCAACCATTTTTCATTGAAGGCGGTTCATTATCATTTAAATATGATAAAACCTTCGCAAAAACTTAAGTTATCAACATAATGAGACCAATGAATGAACGATTTAACCCTTTTTATTCGTAAGCAGCTTTTACTGAATTTTTACGCAGAAGTTTAAATACCTACTGATTGAAGGAGTACTTATTTATATCAAAGTAACCACTTTAAAGTTTGTGGTATATTTTATTTGGCAACGTTTTGAAATTCTACCCAGAACAATTTTTATATTTTGCCTGCACAATCCTTATTCAGTTCTCATTTTTCTGTTTATCACTTAATTTCCATAACATTACGTCTGGTATGTAAATCTGAAGGTTGCTCGCAAAATTTTGATGAAGTTTCCAAGTGAAATACCTTTAGCGTGCCCTAAGGTGGGAGTAAAGTGAAATTGCGAAAAATACACCGTACCCCCATAAAACATACCCACATGTAATGCTGAAGAGTTTCCACAGACCCTGCAAATGGGGTTCCATGAAATAGGCACTTCGGAATGCTATAAACTTGTCACATCGTTTGGCATCTGGCTTTGTGATGTTGTTCTCTTTGCAGTTTGAGTGCAATTTTAGGAGCGGATAGGTTTGCACTTTAAAATGCGATCCTATTCAATCAGTAATTTTATGTACATAATACTAGATAATGGTGTCCGACAGTTAATCGACTGCTTTCGAAGGAGATCAGCCAGCTGAGCAGGATATTTTATAGCACAAGGGTTTGCACTTGTATCTGTAGATACTCACTATTCCCTCACTCTCATGGCCCATTTTGTCATAACCGGAGATAAATCAGGTGCAGGACCGATAGGCTTTACGTGCTCTCCGAGGCATCATGGAGTCTGATTGGTGATGATAGACGCATCATCATCAATCAGGATGCCCTGGGAAAGTTTCTAAATTAAACTTTGTAAAGCGACGTCAACTTAAACCGGGAATCGAACCTCTACATAAGTATATTTCGTCAAGCTATGCTTTTTCTATTGTTTATTCGTTGTTTTTATTATAGCCTATTTTATACGGTAGACTACAGTGTCACATATTATTAATTTAATATGTGTAATGAACATGAAAACCTTGAAAGTGTTGAAAGCAATTACTTCCACAAACTTCACAAATGGGACTAAGATATTCACTTCGAAAAGGGAATCTGTTCAATGGACTAGAAGGCACACATTGAATATTTGAATACCAAAGTCTAACATAATATTCGATCAAAACACTCGGTAGATTTCCACCAGTTTGTGAAACAAAACAAATATTAAAATTCACTCTGTAAGCTACAGAGTAACCACAAAATCAATTTCCTAACTCCGCTGGGTAAAAAGCAGCGGAAAAAGCGCTTTAATAAAAAAGCAATCAAGTTTTTCAATCAAAACAGCTGCATGTAATATCTGCAGCTCCGGGCTACATCGTCAAGGCTATCGTCTAGACAGCGTGGACAAACTGTCGGACTGATAATGTCATCTGATCTATTTTCAATTGCTTTTGGACACGAATGCAAAAGTTGACGTGAACTGCACAGAAGTTGAACGTTTGACTTGCTATCAAAAGAAGTAATTAAATTAATGGTTTTTAAGACAAAAGTACCATAATCATATCGTAGGTAATTAAATATTATGTATTCTGCAATTTCACGTTGCACCTGTACACAAATAACCTGCAATAAAATCTATAAGTTTTTCATTAAAACTAGGCCCAGTTTATTTACAGCTGCAGTCAAATAGATTCAAGGCTTCTACGTCTAGACTATAAATGGGAAAATTAATTTCGAAGATTTTCTGATTCGACCAACTTTCTTGTTAAAATAAAAGAGAACGTGGCATCAAAGAAAATGTTTCTATTCAATTAATTTAATCTCTTTGATTGTTTCGTTTACCATGAAATTAACACCAGAAATGTAGGGGTGACATAATATTTTGATTATAATTTTTTCTTCATGATTTTCGTTCTGGTAGGTACTACATAATATTAGAAATATCTTCAGTTAATATATGCTGCCCTCAGCATAAATCTAGTGGGGTAGCTCAAGGATATTGTCTAGACAGGAGACAACCACCATTATTAATAATGTCTTCTGGAATATTCTCTTCGAGATGAAATTATGTCAAGATCGGTCTGGGGGAAAATTTCAGGGGAAAATTTTACCTTGGCAAATATAATTAAAGGAGAAAATTTTCAATATACATGACATGATGTGTAGAAGCTACTCTCTTCCTATCTTCTATACCTTTTTTTAGATGCTTTTAAATTCTACCTCTAACATTTTCATTCATCAAAGGACTTGACAATCCACCGAATGGCACCTTTGATCGGTCTTTTTAGTTTTATTTTGGGGAAGGCTGTAAGATAAAGTGACATTATATTAAATTTTGATAGAACACCCTTTTTATCGATGGCAAATCATCAGATGACCTTAAGTACCCCAAAATACAAAGAGGTCCTCTACAACTTTTCTATCTAATCACAGAGGTCAGCTAACTCCATAAAACCATGAAGAGCTAAAATGTTCCCCAGTAACGTCGAGACAGGCGCCAGCCGCCAACTAAGCCCCATTACAGGGCTGGTGACACCCTGACGTCATCGATAATTGGAGCTTACGAGGACATGCCATGACCTTTCTGTGAGTATTGACCTATTTTGCAGATGATTAAGCTGTGGTTTAACTTCCAAGGAGTTCTGCTTTGAGTATATTGATTAAAAGGCAGCAAGGGAATCTATACTAATATTATAAAGAGGAAAACTTTGTTTGTTTGTTTGTTTGGTTGTAATGAATAGGCTCAAAAACTACTGGACCGATTTTAAAAATTCTTTCACCATTCGAAAGCTACATTATCCACGAGTGACATAGGCTA
>NWSH02000078.1:2461743-2496435 GCA_002382865.2 Heliothis virescens | reverse complement strand
TTTTCAAAACAATTTAACAAAAATAAATTACAAACAATGATGACCAATAAATATAATTAATCATCATTATATATAAGATAAATAATATATATTTTATATACGTTTCTTACATTATATATTAATGCTTATATACTGACGCTTATATAATCATACTCAGTATTCCANATTATATATAAGATAAATAATATATATTTTATATACGTTTCTTACATTATATATTGATGCTTATATACTGACGCTTATATAATCATAATCAGTATTCCTAATTTACTACTTATTAGACCCTAAGTCCAAACCTTGGATTCGAACTCACACCTATCCCAATCATATTTGCTAGCGCAGCCTCGTTACCGAACTAGCTATGGTAGCTTACGTTAACACGTCGAAATTTTGCATTAGTATACGCGCGGGGTGTGACACTTAAAAACAGGTTACTCATATTGACATCCTTGTCTAGCATTGACTACATCTATTAACTACTCGTGGCGATGCTACCCAACATGTTATTTTTTAGCGTTGGAACATCACTCACACGGATAAATATGCGTGTGCATGTGTGTATAAGCGCTGCGGCCCGAATAGTGCACGCGATAATAGCCACAGCGGTGGAAATGGACTTTTGGACGTTGACTGTATATCTCCCTGCCCTTATCCCAATCTATTTGGGGTCGGCGCAGCATGTTTTCTTCTTCCATTCTCTTCTATTTGCCGTCATCTCACAAGTAACATTCTTCCTAGCCATATCGACTTTCATGCAATCCATCCATCGTTTCGTTGGTCGTCCCCTTCCGCAATATCCATCTACATTCATACTCAAAACAGTTTAAATATTATGATAAAAGTTTTATTCTTTCTTGTTGATTCTAATTTTAAGTAAGAATATTATCTATCGAACTTATTATTTGGGTTTAAGACAATGCGAACAATGCTCACAATGAACTGCGATTTCAGAATACAAAATTCGGCAGCGGGATATTGCTACCTCTGTTAGGCAAAAGATAAGCGTCCGTGTCACACACATGTTCATAACAATCATGAAACATAGAAAACTTACTAAAATAGTAGAAATCATAAGTAATTTGCTTTTATTTCTTAGGTAACCCCAAAAATATAAATACTTTACTAGAAGTACTAGACACTTAGTGTGGGTGAGAATTATTTCTCTCGAGTGGTTTCGAATCAATTGAAAGGTGGGTAAGTATACTATCGTTACAACTTCTACTTAAATCCCTCAAAAACGGAATTCATGTTTTTGCTACTAATATACATCGCAGGAAACGTACTCCCAAAGCCAAGTACCTGATTATATATATTATTATATCCCCATAAACATAAAGCATGTGAGTTATAAACCTGTTATTTTGTCCCAAATAACATCACCAGACAATGGCAGAAAGCCAACACAAAACTAAGATAAGAAAAAGTAGGTTAGACAGGCTTTGAAGAATATTTATTGTCAATACAACAAATATAACCTATTTGGCAGTCTTATGTTAGGCATATACAGACGCCAGCAGGGCAGCCTATCCGAATCTGTCAAATTTTACCAATTGAACCTAAACCTTCCACTAATGTGATAAGGTTGAAAATCTATTGAAGAAATTTGACAGTATGAGGTAAGTTGATGTGGTGACGTCTGTACTAGATACGCAGACTCCTGGACTATGCTCAGTGAACTCTCACAGGTCAATGACTACAGAATTATGTGAAGTCAACTCCGTCTGATTATTTGCATAATTTTATCTCGAAAATTGATTTTCTTTTGTTAGTGGCTTGGGTCAGACGATATTGCTGCTAGAATGAAGATACGATTCAAGTCGTCTAATAACTTAATTGTATAGTAACTTACAATAAAAAATCAAAACGCGAATCTTAGGTTGCTTGTTTTATAATTATACCAAATTTAAGAGCATTAACGCAATCGTACAGTTACATGAAAAATAAATATTAGTAAAAAAAAACCTTTACAACGTCAAATGTAAACTGATCATACCTAATCCGTAAAGAAATAATTAAATTAAAAGTGATTTTGAAAATCTTTTCAGAAAAAATCTTGCTTACATTGGAATTATCTTCCCTGCGATCCCGAATATACTTCTTTAAGGAAAACGTGTACAAAAATAATATTATTATTCAAAATATTTTCCGCAATCTCCTGCTACTTGATCCGTGAAAGCCGAGCCTGAATTCGTTCCTTTACAGATATATTATCAGGAGGTTTATACCTATGAGTTGGGATCGTGGAATCCTTATTGGTCCAATATCTAAGTACTGTTAATAAATGAGGATCGTGTATGCTAATATAATAAAAAGGTAAAGGATCTACTGAACCTTCTGGTTTGCCAATAGATACAATTTTTTTTTGTGAGTGTCACAGGCTATATTTTATTAGCTAGTTTTCCTGGGACGTGTATGAAATCAAGGGAAACAACTAGTACAGGATACACTTACAAAAACCACACAATTACTACCAACAAGCCGTATTGCTATTACTTGCTAAGCTTCAGAAACTTATACAGGCAAAAGCTTAGTACCTAGTAGCGAGCGCGCGGAGGGAGTCATAAAGGTTTTCAGATACACCGTTAGGAGAGACTAGATAGTCTAGAAAGACATTTAATATATGATGCGGCTAAGTTGAAAAGGAACAGAGAACGCTCGCCAAGGATATGGACTGATATGACTGAAGTAGCCACCGGGTATACCCTGTAGACAGCCCTGCAGCTGATGCAGGATCGGGAGACCTGGAGAACGATGGTGGCTAGTCGCTATAAACTCAAAACTATTTTTTTTTTATTTCAAATAGGCCTAGCAACGTCAAGCTAGTTACACAGTTCAAAGAAGTGGATCTCATGGAGAAGAAACGGTAAGAAACTCCATGGACACTCTTTAAAAAAAAAAGCAGGTGTTGACAACAGTTTTCTTACAGTAGGTAGAAGCTATCCCTGAGAAAGTTATACATTGCAAGTGGTCATAGTCACGTCCGTCAATTTTGGGGACATAACCAAGTAGAAGAAGACATATGGGTCTGTATAACCCAGTAACGAAGCAATACTATTCTAGTTTGAATAGTAAAACAAAGAAAAATGACATGATTTTTCAACAGAAGCAACTTACACAGTTAATAAATTGGTTAAATAGCGGACAAAGAGGAGAAAGTCGACGGCCGATTGAATTTATTATCCAATGCTATTGTGAAGTAAGTCGCTTGATTTATTTAAATTGAGCTGCCTTAATGGAGACAGTCAGTAGCTTCGCGAGACATGATACATTCAATTTGTTTTGAGATATTTTTTTTGTGAATGTAATTCTAAATGCAATGTTACAATTTATATTCAACAGTTTTATTATTAATCAAAATTAAATATAATCCTCTAGAACACCTCATAAATGATATCACTTTATCAAATGAATAGATCGCAATATTTCACTGCAAAAAGTTCAATCAACTGCAATAAACCTATTAAATAAAACGAACCAGTAACAATTGCTGTCCATAAACAAAAGCCGAACAATATTCGAAATTCAAATCAGATAGTAAATGAATGACGCAGTAAATAACAGGATGCACCATTACAATAATATCGATACGAAATCGAATTAATTTAATCGATGCAGAAAAGTCCTTGAACTTTAGGTATCGATATCGAGCTTTGTTCCCATTCATGAAGCATGCTGGCTTCAGTAGTTGTCCGCCTACGTGTGACGTCATTGGCTGCAATATTGTATGCCGTGACAATAGATAGTGGAACACTTTGGAAAGATAAAGAGAACGCAGTAAGCCTATTAGCGCGCTTCACTTAGCTGTTATCGCATCAATGTGCCGACGGCTTTTTTAGGGTTCTGTAGGTAACACGAGCTTTGTAGTTTCGTCACGTAATAGTCTTAGCATTTTATTACATCATTTTCAGGGGCTATTTCTCCATTCATGGTGGATCAGTTAGTCATGATGCTTCCCAGTTTTATCTTAAAAGTGTTTGTTGAATAGAAATTTAAAAGCATCAGTTGCGCCCAAGGAGAACAGTGAGCACAAACATTTTTACACTAAATAAGTAATATTTTTCGATCTCAATTTTCAGCCATGGTATTTTATTTTAAACCCCTGCCATTTTTGAATAACGCACAAAAGCATTAAATATTCAACGCTTTTTTCCAATATAGCAGTCATGGTTGTGATAACATTTTTTATTTAAAATATGCTAATATCGTTAGGTCACACAAGTAAAAATCCAAATTCAAAAACATAAATTTTAATCTCATATCGGGCCACAAAGGTCTCGACTTTCATTTAACCCGCTAACCCAAGTCGTTAGACTCCTTGACTTTGAAGAAAGTGTCAAACTCCTTAGCGGTATTTAAACTTCTAAACATAATTACCCTAACTATGCAAATCAACCCTAAACTGTGTAAGACACTTCATCATCAAGTAGTGTCAGCAAATAGTCGTCAAGTGTCCCAACAAACCCCATGGCAACTTAGTTATTTATTCCAAGCGCGTAGTACTTTGATTATTGTAATTTGACGTAAGCCACGCCCGTCTCGGGGTACTCAACCCTTGGTGAAGGTTGAATGAAGTGAAGTCACTTCACATCACAATATTGTGCCGTGGGTGTTGATTATCTCTGACGTTCTCGAGTTGCTTTGAATGCGATACGCGAACGGAATTGTCGTGTGTGAAAAGGATGAAAGAGTGCGGTAAAACTTCTTTAAAAGTTAGTCTGTGGTGTGCAGTTATGCTCTTGTTCAGGCGTAGAGGTAGTTTTTGATATTGCAGTTTTGCAAACTTTTTATCAAATGGGTGCAATATTAAACCTAGTTCCAATGTTAAGTCATCAAAGACTTACATCTAAAGCATTTGTTAACTTTCTTCTAGAATTCAAATTTGTCTAGCGATACATAAGAATTCTCAGAACATACAAAATCGGTGCCACAAACATTTGGCAAAAGAAAAAATATGCTTCCCATCGGGGTGCAAGGTTATATGAAATATTGAGGGCCCTACGTATTTATGCCATCAGCGTAAAAAAGGGAACGAATGTCAAATGTTGATGCGAACGTTCAGTCGAATGTGAAAAACGGCCATACAGGGAAGAGAAATCGGAGAAATATGCGTTTATTTCTATTTAACATGTATTTTGGGACGAGATAGTATTTTGTACTTCAAGTACAGACGACAGCAAATCAAGTTACCACAATCTGTCAAATTTCTGCATTGGATTTTCAACCTTATCGCAATCGTGGAAGGTTAATGTTCGATAGGTAAAATTTGACACGTTCGGGTGGGTTGACCACTGACCAGTCTGTACTTTTGTGTGTGTATAAATAAATCATCCTTCGATCCAAGAAATATGTCACAACTTTCGGACCACCACTAACAATTAATTATCAAGACAGTATTGACAGGTGAACAAGGAAAGTTTACGCTACACAAAACAAAAGACAGTCGCCCACGAATGAGTGAACTCGTGTCCTCCTTATTATCTATAATTGTAGGCTAAAAGAAAATAAATCAATCGTAAAATGTTGTCATGTTCAATACGCTTCAAAGACGTATACTTAGTGACTACAATTTATTATTATTATCTTTATAGGTACACCTGTTTTACATCACGTCTTTCTGAAGTATATACAGAGGTGTCCACATCTTGAACCAGACTACTGAGATCCTACATATTTTGCAAAGATTATTGAGGTAAAGTCAATGTCAAAGTCAAGGTAATAAGTAATTATCGTTGAGTTTTTTTAAAAGTATTTAAAACTCAAGCAATCTTACTGATTTGTCATTTTGAATTAAAATCATTGTCCATGTTGATCTTTATTATAATGTACCCAAACATCGATGCTAACGTTATATTCTTCGATAACTTACGAGTGAAGCATTTATTCTCCAGTTTGTTTAAACTGTAGAAGGAAATAAATGGTTCAAACTTAACACGTGTATGTTCAAGGCTAGGGCTTTATTACCTACTTACCAAAGCTAAATAGTTTAAAACAAAGTCGCTTTCTCTGTCCCTATGTCGCTGTTTGCTTAAATCTTTAACGCAACGGATTTTGAAGCGGTTTTTTTTATTTTAATAGATAGAGTGATTACAAGGGAGGGTTTATACGTATAATATCATCCGTAAAATAATTAAAAAATACTGTTATTTTGCATTGCACCCGTGCAAAGCCGGGGCGGGTGCTAGTAACATCATAAAACTGTTATGTGAACTAGATGTCTAATAATATTTTCATGAAATTTTACATTAGTAAAAAGAATAAGGGGTTGTAACAACATTTGTAAGCATTGCCCAACTCAACCCATAGCTATGGGTACGTTATGGGGTAAGATTGACCTACATACACCATGACCAAAACAAGGTGGATGTAACGTTAATTATTAAACGTACGCACCAGTTTAATCGGTTGTTATTCTGGTATACAAATCTAAATGAAGGGTTGGAATAGGGTTAAATGTGTCATTGAAATTCTTTATCTGCGTTTCCCTTTGAATTTTAGGGTTAAGAGTGAAATTACTGACATTATTATTATTTTGATTAAATAGGTATAACGTACCTACTACTGCTATTGTTGATTATTTTTATTGAATTACGTACGGTCAGAAATAAATCAATTCTGAACTCTAACATCTCTCAGAATTTGCTGAGATGACTACCTAACTACAACCATATTAACCTGGTAGTCAAAAAATCTGAAAAGTGTAGTTATTCTCAAATATAATACTTTGACGGCTAGTTTCCCAGGAACCAGATAGCTAACTAGCAGATAGTCACATAGACATATTTTTAATTTTGTCTATTTTTCTATAACATGATCTGTTAGATAGTTATCTAGGACAGTAACCTCTGAAACCAGCCCTAAATGTTTTAATACGTAGTAGAAAATCATTATTTACCAATACTTTCAATTTAGTGCCTTGAAGAATTTAATATGTTCTTAGAACTAAACCTAGATATTTTTTGCTATTATTTAGGTATCTCTTAAATACAGCAAGTAGCCCGATTCGTGACATGAATCATTACGAGGATGTCACAATAAAACACGACGAATAAAAGTCGAACATCATGTTTGGGCGGCACGAATTACTCATCATTTTTCTAACATTACTTTGAAAATATAAAACAATATTTATACATTATATTAGGTAAAGAAATAAAGGTAAAAAATGTAATTACTCATGTCTTCATTGGTACTCATTATTACAGGTAATTAAGTTTTAATTGACAATAATTACTCCACGTGTTCATAATTTGACACCTCTAGTGGAGCAATTAAAAAGTAATGTAACTTTTTTTATACAAAATTTTTTGGTACAGTCAACGTGAAAAGTTCGGTACAATTCGAACGGTTTAATTTGTTTAAGATGAATATTGTTTGATCTAGTATGTTTATATGTCTCTGTAGATTATAATTTTATGTACTTTTTTTATAATTATGATATGCCCTGTGTGACATAAACTAAAATTAGCAGCATAGAGACTTAAAAAGATATATAAATGTGGGCAGATACCATTACTAGTAGGTACCCGATGCTCAGTTATCCATAAAGAATAAAGGTTACATTTTTTATTCTTATATGTAACGTATGTTTTATTGGATTCACTGAAAATGGGCGAACCATTAGAAAACCCCTGATATTCCATCTACAGATTCGCTATAAGTATAGCTTAGTACCAATGTCTTCGCACAAGATGGCGAGATGCTGCAAGTACCTAAGGCGGCACAGCGCAACCATCATCCTACTGGCGATTAAGTATTTAAATACATACGTTTCCACTTAGAACTCACATAGTCATTTTAGATACATTGATATCATATATTTCTGGATCTAGTACGGTGGGGCCGGACGAAGTTTAAAATAGAGTGGCACTACAATCTATTTTCTATGATCATCGAAGCACAATAGTCGATAGCTCTAAATTATAATCGATTCGACGGCCCACATTCACATGACCTACAGATTCATTAACCGCCCTTCAACGAAACTTCACTAATTGCTTAGAAATTGTGAACTTTTCAAGCATTTAGCTTTTACATTAATTAAACTACCACGATAAATAAATACATGTTCACAAATTAAGATAGTCAAGTTAGTAACGACATGCATATTAGTTACAGTGGCTGAAAACTGCTGAAACATAAGGTTAGGGTACATTCAGATCAGTAGGTAGAGGGTTTCAATTAAATAATTGGAAAACTGAATTGAGCGACTGAATTTCATGACACAAAGTAGGGCCAAGGAAAGATGAGAATCAAGAAGAAGCATGATTTAGTGAGGCATTAGTGAGTGGGGTCGTCGAACGGCGTAACGAAACGGCGTCGGCGTCCGGGCCGGGAGGGGCGACGGTTTCGGCGCGCGCTATCGATCGGATCGCATACCTTCCTGCGGCCGCAGCAGAGCATCCTCCGAGCGCGCGACTGTCCGCCCGGCGAAGACTTCAACCTGGTCAGTTTTCGCCACTGCATGGGTGCAGGTTAGCGCGGCGCTTGCGGGAGCGGCCGCGGGGCCGGCAGGTCGCGCATCGCGACGCCGCGGGCTGGACGCGGCCGGAGCGCGCGAGCCTTCCTCGCGAAGTGCCCGCCGCACGCCCGCGCCTGCGCGCCGCAAGCTCCACCACCCTCGCGCCCCCTTACTCCCAGCGATTAATAATTCCGGCTACGCTGCCAGTGCGTATGTGGGTTAGTTTTTTGGCGATCGATGCGATTATTCGGTGCGAGCCGCTTCCGGTCGCCAAACCATCGCGGTGCACCCCGAG
The DNA here is from genome assembly GCA_002382865.2 of Heliothis virescens. Classification (NCBI taxonomy): domain Eukaryota; kingdom Metazoa; phylum Arthropoda; class Insecta; order Lepidoptera; family Noctuidae; genus Heliothis; species Heliothis virescens. The sequence goes on along the minus strand of NWSH02000078.1, from coordinate 2,487,682 downwards.
ACGCCAGACGACCTATTAATCGCTTTCTGACATCACCCCTTTAGTGTCGCGCGGACGCTATAGGTGTCCTTAATGCTTTATCTGGAATATAGGTCAGACGCATAACTAGTAGCTATAAAATCACTTAACATGCAAGGAAAGATTATGTGCCCTACTGAACTATATTGGCAGCTTTCTATATAATGAACTGAATATTTAAGAAGCTCGTGAAGGCTTGATTGATTTTAAAATAGGTAAGATAGATTCATAAATAATTAATGAACAAGATATCTAGGATACCTAGGATCTCTATGCTAATTTTACGATGCCATTTGATACGCGTCGCACCTGTAGACGCTATATAACTTTAACAACCCACCGAAAATCCTACAGAACCTAAAACTGTAAATAAATCCATCACATCTCATCGACCATAATAAATTCATCGCAAAACGTTCTAAACCGTCAATAATTAAGGGTATAATAATTACGTACGAGGCTAAAAGTCAAGCGTGTTTGGACTGATATTAGGCTACAATACGACGGAGGGTTACATCCGACCGCACAAAGACCGCTCGCGACCACACGAGGCCGTCCTGAGCCCTTCGAGAGAGATGCGCGGCCCTAAAACCGGCTCTCAAACGCCCGGACGGATCACTTGCGTATTTAGGAGCAAATTAATGAAATTTTACTAACGTTTTTCCCGTGCCGTGGTTTCCTCGTGGGAACACGGGATCCGTTATCGGGAAGCGAACTGGGAAATCTCCTCTCAGGAAAACTTGAGGAAATGACTTGATAACTTTGTGTGTTATCTGTTTTGTGTGAGTTATTGTGTTGGTAATTCGAATTGGCTATTGTTGCAGAATAAACTGTTGAGTTGTTGATACATTTTCGTATTTATTAAAGCATAGATAGGTATACCTACTTACTCAAATCTGATATTAATTTATTTTGAACATGAGTCTATTTTGATAATGTATTGCGTTTGTGTAAAAAATAACTATGTAGGCATTACAGCATAGAAGTATCTTTTTTGAAAATATCTAGTTACGATACCTGTCTACTAATTGATTGCTTCAAACAGTTTTGAGGCCCCATACACAACATGAGATACATAACATGAGAGTTAAGAACCAAGCATTCGCCCGAATAATAGATATTGGATTAAGTGTTTACTTAAACACACTTTTATGTCCTGCCTGTCTACCTGTCTTTCATACTATACTATTCACCAGAAACTACTATACTATACTAGTCTATTCACCAGAAACCCAGAAAAAAGTAATCCAGAAGTTTGAAAAATACCTCAATTAACAAAACGTTTATACTCCGAAACGAAAATCCTCAAAAAAATGTGAAAACCGCTTTGTACACCCAGTCAAAAAACACGAGAATCTGCATACCAAGGTCACGGGCCCCTAATTTCAAAATGGCGTGGTCCTCAACAGAATTGATTAGGGCAATTTCGTAAATTATATTTATTTTAGTTTCACCGTTTCATCGGCGCGATGTGGCGAAAGCCTCGGTAGAATGTTGACTTTGTTAAGAAATAATAAAAGGAAAATTGTTGTTGACCAAAAGAAATTAATGGATAATCGCTTTTTGTTGTTTTAGATGATTAGATATTTGAACATCTCTAAGCAATAAAACATAATATAAAACATTTTTTGATCCTGCCCTAAAGAAAATATCTGACAAATAAACAGACAATATTTTTTTAAAGAATGTCTTAAATCAAAAATGATTTTTCAGTGTTATAAACACATAATATTATTTACTAAGACAACAGATTAACTAAAGCTACAAATTCAATGAACAAGAATGAGCTTCGATTGCTGTAGACGGCAGGCTATTAACCGATTATTTGCTGTCTTTTTCCCGGCATTTTTCCAGTCAGGCAACTGTGTTGAATGCTATAATTAGACTTGGTATAAAACATAACTATAAGCCCACCAGCCTGACAATTCCTGAGTTTTTAATAATAAGCTTTCATTGGTATCATGGTATTTTTAAAGTATAAAGAAAAATGGGGTAATGCCAATGAATGAAGAATGTGCCTATCTACAAACATTGTTGAGCCTACGTGATTTGATGTGCTCGTAGCAAATAAATGCTACGCCGTGTTTGCCGCGTAGCACATATAGGCGCAGGAGTTGATTGTTCTTTCACACCTGATATCTTATTATTCTGTTCGTTCATCAATTATGCAACGTGACTTTAAAAGTATTTTTTTATTAGTTAAATATTTTGTGACGTTTTGATTTAAAGTACAATTTGTCCCCACTGCTAGTTTTAATAGCATCTCCGTAAAATACACATGAATCAAAACGAATATAGTAGCCATGTATATGTACTAGTTCGTGAAAGAATACTCCCATCATTAAAATAAACACAGACATATCCTACTACGATACTTCAGAGAAACCTCAATATGCTCATACTTACCTTTTCGTAACGAAAAGTTAGTTATTTTCCTGAGCTTATCAAGCACCGTCAAATGAATATTGTTAATCCATTTTACTATAGATATCGTTGGCAGATTTTAACAGCATTCTCTCTACCCTAAAATTCTTCAATTATGAACATTTAATGCTGATAGAATTTACCCATATTTCGCCATAGGGAACAATTTCGCACCCTTCCGATAGACCCATTACACTCCGGTGTGTCACAATAATTGACCAATTCAAAGCCAATTTCGTTTGATCTATCTTGATAACCGTTGATTGACTTTTGAATGGAGTTGCAAGAACTAGTGCCTACAAAAACAACACTAAACTATGAAAATTTAATGAAGGCCCTGTTTATTTTGCGTTCATTGTTCATTGATTGTTATAGAAGTATGTATAGACGACAGCACATCAAGTTACTACAATCTGTCAAATTTCTGCAATAGATTTTCAACCTTATCACAATGGAGGTAGGTTGATGTTCCATTGGTCAAATTTGACAGATTCTTATACGTTGACCTGCTGTTGTCTGTACATTGATGTAGAAGCACTCATGTTACGAGATTTCATCATTGCATTACCAATCATAGAAAGGTTTTAGTACAAAGGTAAATTGATTTTTTTACTATCAATAAATTAAATGACATTAATAATAGGTGGTAAAATAATGATTTTAACTTTATAGTATCACGTCACTACATCCTTATCGTAACTTATTTATGGCACCATTAATTGCTTTTCTCATCAACTGTTAGAGATTGACCGCTTAAAATTCAAACGTTTAATTCGTATCGTTAATACAATGATTTGCCTAAAAAGAAAATGATTCAAACAAAGTGTCGTGTTAATTTTACACACTGTTCATGATATATGTGTGTATACTTGGATTTCTTGAATGCCACCAAGAAGTACAGACAACAGCACATCAAGTTACCACAATCTGTCAAATTTCTGCAATGGATTTTCAACCTTATCACAATGGAGGTAGGTTAATGTTTGAATGGTGAAATTTGACAGATTCGTATACGTTGACCTGATGTCGTCTGTACAAAATGTCATATTCAGTTATCTGTCAGTGTGTATCTCAGGTCAACGTTTACGAATCTGCCAAATTTTACCAATCAAACATACCCCCATTGCGATAAAGTTGAAAATCGATTGCAGAAATTTGACAGATCGTGGTAACTTGATGTGTTGTCGTCTGTACCTAAGTACCTATTGGTCTAAAACCAATTTTATGATTTTCCTCATTGCTTTATGAACAAGAGGTGACCTTACAATAGACCTGCAACTAGTGTCCTCAATATATGCAAATAAATGACAAATTAAAATTAACTACGCAACAATATTCAAAGAACTTAACCGTTGTTGACGTGACATAAGATATGAGACTGTAAAAATAAATATTAAGTATGTTCTGACACATATAACTTATCTAGGTCAAAGATAAGAATGTAAACCGAATCGACCTCATTGCTATAAAATAAATTATGTTCTTGGTATATTGTTCACGTGGGACTGCACTTTATTTATCAACACTGTCTTTATAATAAGTTTGTTTACTTATTGACAAAACAAGAAAGGTCACAGCCGTGATATGACGCTGCAGCCGGTTATTCCAGATGCCATTTTAGGTGCTTATCAATTAGGTATTTCCTTCTTCAATTGCATACTAATACCTATAAATTAAATGGTTAATTTAATTTTGTTATCGACTTCCAAGAAAGGAGGAGGTTCTCAATTCGACTGTATATATATTTTTATATGATATAGACAATAGTTCTCGAATTTCAAATTTCTTATAAGTGAACTTCTGTCGTATAAGCACTATGCAACTGTCTTTCGAAAGAAAAAATAAAAACAAAATATATTAATTTAGATACACTGTTTGTTTTAAGTTTAACTTTACTTCGACTCAACTATATTACATAGCTTTCCAGTATCATAGATTCAGAGGCCACTCTCTACAGCTTCACAAACCTTTAAATCATTTAATAATAATTTATTTATTTAAAGAACCAAAGGCAGTCAGTGCTTCATATCCGTGAGACAAAACACCGAAACAAATTCAACTCTCAAGGTCTAACAACCAAAAAAAGACTAAATCCATCTTCCATCCAAAATAAAACCACGTCACTCAGTTCATAACTTTAAATAACTTAAACAATAACATTACACTAATAGCAAAAAATTAAGGACACTCTTTAACGCACTCGTTGGTTATGGAGTCTCGTATGGTGCCTGGGTTGCACCAACAATCGCAGTAATGTCTTCTAGCTGAGTGGGCACTGGGTAGCCCGCAGATCACCTCGAAGGAGCAGTCAGGACCAGGGTCATATTGCCCCGGGGGGCAGTCAGCTGAAAATGGTATTAGGGTCATTGAGTAACGAAAGAAATGTATGTAGTTAGAACTTTGTGAAACTATCTACCAATAGAAGCTATAGAAGTCCTCATACAGCCATAGCCCATACAAAACCCTGTGGACTATGACCTGGGTATCGAACCTACGACCTCGAACTCGTTAGTCATGTGTGCTTGAGTGAATTTGCAAGAAATTGATTATAATTACATTATCTTAGCATATTACTGTAATTTATGGTAACATCAATTATTTTCGATAACCCCAAGTAAGCTATGTTATTAATGCTTAGTATGGGAGATAATTATCTGCATATATACATATATTTACTGGCCTCATCATCATCATGAGTTAATTAAGCCTGTACATAGGCATCACTCAAGTTTTCCCTTTCGAATTCATCAAATTCTAAAAAAGAATGAAATCGCACGAGTAGGTAAAGATCTACTTATTATAGGTGTGTGGAATGGTCACGATACTACAACCAGCATAAAAAATAATACTTAGATGCAGTAAACCGGTATAATGCTAGATAGGTGATTCATTCAAGTATAACAATACAAAACCAGTTATAATATTAAAATACACAATACTTAGTCTTGGGTAAAATCTATGTAAATTTATACACAAATATAAAATACTCACCGATCGACTGTCGCAAACTAATGACGAACACAAACAATAATAAAACAGTCCAGTACTTCATGTTGGCGCGACATACACACAAACACGAATGCAGTTTATCACAACACATCACTGTTTAAATAACTTCTTCACCTTGATTATCTGTGCCACTAATTTGTTCTACTGGCACATCAAATTATATACATTTTATGTCATCTCTGTTCATACATTTAGCAGCATTTTATGGCTCCGCAACAATAGTGCTGCGTTACGTTATACAATCGTTCAATTCGATTGTTATCTCATATTGATTGTAAACAAATTGGTCTATTAGTAAATTGGAGCCATTTTTCTATCATTAAAAATATATTTTCTACTACATGTGTACGTAGATGAACCTAAGCGTCGTTCTACGAAACTACAAAAACGATTAACTCAAAGACGATGTTACTGATTGACGCAAACAAGTTTCTCACGTTCCACGTATGGATATAACAATGGAATTGTACAGACGACAGCACATCAAGTTGGATACCATAATCTGTCAAATTTCTTCAATAGATTTTCAACCTTATCACAATAGTGGAAGGTTCATGTTCGATCGGTAAAATGTGAAAGATTCGGATAGGCTGCTGTCGTCTAGATNAAAGCCCACGGGCCATCTGAACTGCCCGTTGCTGTCAGACAATTGCCAGATTCACATGATTACAGGTATATAACTTTATATATGTACTAGCTATTTGATACTAAGTTAGATATATAACCTTTTTCTCATGAAAAAAAAAACAAACATTGGCAGACATGATATGATTTTAAAACATACCAACTATTGTACAGACAACAGCAGGTCAACGTATACGAATCTGTCAAATTTTACCAATCAAAAATTAACCTACCGCCATTGTGATAAGGTTGAAAATCGATTGCAGAAATTTGACAGATTGTGGCAACTTGATGTGCTGTTGTCTGTACCTATGTATGTGTGACGGTACTAATAATTTTAGAACGAATATGTTATTAACGCTCATTAGGGTGGGTCGATTTTCAATTTTTTTTTGATAAAAATCGTGGGTAGGTCTTAAAAGTTGCGTTATTGTCGTACTATTACAGGAAAAATATTTAAAAAAATATTCGATATAACTTTTAGCTCTCTACCGAGGCTCAAATAATCAGAAAAAATGGTATTTTCTGCCTATAGTTCAAAAACTACAACATATTTTGAAAATATTTTTTTTCTTATTCTTGTTTTAGTTTGGTCTTATAAAGGCAACTACATCATGCAAAATCAGTTTTCTACATAATTCTAAGATTTCTGAGTGGTTTCTAACATTACAATAACGACGGTTTGATACGCGTTACACGCGTATGTAGAATACGTATGTATATATTTTACATGTTTTATTTTTGTTCGTTAATGTCAATTGAAGATCGTAATAAATGCTTTTTATCCATAAAAGTGAGTTTTTTTTTGGTGAATAACCATATCTAAATACAACTTTTCTTTGAATTTATGAAAATTTTGAACTCCGGTAGAGGGCTGAAAACAATATAAAATGAGAAAAATAAAAAAATAGTCTAATAGCTTATATTTTTACGCAACTTTTGAGACCCCCCCAGTTAAAATCCAACACAATTTGAAAAAATCGACCCACCCTAACGCTCACGCTTGCCTTTATACTCTAAGAATCACGTACATTCAGATTTAATTACTTAGAAGTAAAAAATCATGTAAAGGAAATCTATAGAAACAGCAAGTTGGACATGAGATATTTGCTTTTGTCCATACAATTTAAATCATTCAAATGCGTTCGTTAGTGTTAATGATCGTCACGGTTTGTAGTTTCTAGGATAATTACTTGTGTAATTTTAATTTGCACTTCGGCATTAAAATTGCCGCATTTTTTTTCTTTTTTTAAATCCATCGCGTTTTTTGTCAACCAGGCAAGTCCAGAAGTCTTTTTTTCAGCCTTCTCAGTGATTTCTGGTTTGAGAATACCATTATGTCTTTAGCATAAGTAAAAAAAAATGCAGTAAAATTAAAAAGAAAATCTGTTATCACCTTTCACATACGGGTACCGCCATGAATACTGAAGGTGTACCCCGACGTTATAAGGTTCGCATTATTTTTAACTAATTAAATGATTGGACAACAAAACAAAAAATAAACTACACATCATTACGAAACATGAGGATGAGGAAAACCACTAAAGCCAACTCTAACAAAATATATTTCTTAATCATTACAGCCGCTTAGCTCAACACAAGCTTTGGTGTCCAGTCTTCTATAAGTACCAGGTATGCACCAACAATCGCAGGTAAGCTTCGGATACGCTCGGGAACTCCTTGTTGAGCAGGAAGGTTCTAGACCGCAGTTTGGCCCTGGATTATATTCACCTTCAGGACAGGCCGCTGAAAAGAGTATTGAGGCATCTTTTACTATGAGGTTCGGGGATGACAAACGAACGTGTAACTTCGTGGCTAGATTTTTATACAGAGAAAGTAATTTTAATTGTTTAGTTAGTCCTTACTTCCTTACCAATTTTATACCCACCAAAGTTTGTATATGTATGTGTTTTTAACTACTGGACGGATTTTAATAAAACTTAGCATATTATGTAGCCAATATAGCGGATTAACAAATATGCTACTTCTTATCCATGCGTGGGAAGTAGTTCCCTCGGGATGAGCGTGATAATTTACAGATTATATCGCCTTTCAAAGTCACCTCGTATCGTTTAACGGAGAGTTTATCATCTAGTAGACTTTGAAATAAATTATGTGAGATTAATTTTATGTTCTGTTTTTGTAGGTTTCTGTGTAAGATATCTATTTTAGTTTCGTACTACTCACCTAAGGCCATGGCCACGTTGACGAGCACAACACAAAACACTAATGTCCAGAACTTCATGGTGACTTTGTGTCTACAGTTGTACGTACGAAGCAATGCACCTGTATACCGTTTTCTGATATCGATAGAAAATGCTCAATGTCGACCGCTCTGGTCACTATCCAGTAGAACTCTAGATAATTTTATTTTAATTGCGTGTTCGATAAAAGGGTAAAGGACGAGCGTTGATTGAGCTCATTGGTAGGTACTGCAGGCAGCAAAAATATATTTGATATATTATATTGTATTTTATATTATTGTAGTTCGTGGCTATGTCAAAGCCGCACAGATTGGTTGATCATAAGTCACATCACAGTTAGCGCTGTCGGTACGTGGATGGGTGACCATCTTGCCATGACAAGTTCTTTCGTATTTCAGAAGGCACGTAATCTGGTGGTACCCGGCTGTCATTTAACATCTTTGGCCGTCGTTACAGATAGAAGAAGCCGGTAAGTTTGACAACCAGTCTTACCAGGGGTTATCGGGTTATCCGGGTAACTGGGTTGTGGAGGTCAGATAGCCAGTCGCTCATGTAAAACACTGGTTAGCAGCTACATCCGGCTAAACTGGATGCCGACCCCAACACAGTTGGGAAAAGGCTAGGCAGATGATGATATTATATTGCATCTTCACGTATTGCTTTGGCGCGACTGCTGCGAATGGTGCAAGGGATTCGATTCCCGAATCGATCTAGAAGTTGGTAGCTATACTATACACGTGCATCAGAGAGCACGTCTACGTAGGCATTAACAAGTCCCTTTATTTTTTTGCCAACCTTACTCATTTTATTACACCTACCTACCTACGTTAATGTTTAGTGTGCTCATGTTTACACTTTGATTAGCAGGGTAATTTGGTTATTGAATGAAATCACAACACTCTCATAACGAAATAATTTATATATTCATAGATATATTGGTACTTAAATAATTAGGTACTTGGTGCTAAAAAAATATTTAAAAACAAAATTACGAACTGAAAAGTCTCAGTCAGAAAAAAAACTAAATTACACTGCATTTTCTGCTCTTCAGTCACAAGATTTGACGCAAGTGTTGTCATCCAGATTTCTGAGTGTGCCCGGTTTGCACCAACATGTTTCGCAAGCATGCTTCCCGTGTGCGGTCGCGCTCGCTAACTTTTTGCACGATGGTTCTATACTGCAGTCGGGACCTGGATAATATTCACCCTCGGGGCAGTTCGCTAGAATAACATTTGAAACAAGTAGGATTAAATTTTCCCAAAATTAACAGTCCATCCTTCTCTGAGTGAGAGGTCTGGGCCCAGCCATGGGAAGATAAAAAAAGTCTTGTGATACATCCTCACAACCTTTTGTATTTATAATATGAATATTTAGGATAGGACACTTATTAAAAAAAAAAGTTGCCCATTGATTCTGGCCTCCTATGTAAGAGGTAGAGGTAGTATAGCATATTTTTTACTCAAGATGCATCATTGTAATATGTTAAGATTCTCAAACCCTAGAAGATTAACGCTCAGGTAGGTCCTAATTATAATAAGGTATGAAGATAAAAATACCAGCCTACAGGTATATTTTGAATAGTATACAAATGTGTATTATATTAATGTAATAAGGTAAGTACTTACGTATAGCCAGCGTCATAGTGAAGAGCACAAAACAAAATAATATCGTCCAGAACTTCATTGTGGCTTTGTCTCCGCAGTTGTACAAAAATGCAAGCAGCGATACACCTTTATATATTACTTCACTGGTGATTAAAAAATAACCAGTCTGGTCACAATTCTGTCATCAGTTCGGTATTTTATTATGTTAAACTCGTGTTACCTAGCAGGAAAGGACGAGCAATTTTGAGTTTATTGGTAGGTAAATAAATAAACATAACATTTAATTTAGCAATAGAATGTATTTATCATTGTTGTTTATTTAGAAGAATAGGTGCCTACACACATAAATCTACTTACCTAAATAATGGTCTGTGACGTGCGTCTTCAATCTGAAGGTAAAATAAAAATAGTAATTGTTACTCTATCTCACTAACACTTTGTACAGTCGACAGCAACTCAGTGGCTAATGTTCGACTGGAAAAAATTGACAGATTTGGTTACACTGACTTGCTGTCGACTGTACCTATACCTAATGTAAATAAGAAAGAGGAAATGTTTTTGTATCCTAGTCTCCAAAACTACTGGATCGATTTGAAAAATAATTTCACTGTTGGGAAGCTAGACTATCCCCGAATAATATGGGCTATATTTTATCCGGGCATGGGCAGTAGTTCCTATGGCACGCGGGTGAAACCGCGGGAAAACAGACATGTATAAGTCGTGGTGGCCTAGTGGTTAAAGTAGGTACTAACTTCTAAAGTAAGAGTGTAAGGGTTCGATTCCAGGTCAGGCAAATACGTACGAATACAACTTTTCTAAGTTATATGTAGGAAATTTCTAAGTAGGTACTTAGGTACCGATATTTTGGACACCAATGACTTTGAATGAATGAAGTAAAACATCTTCAGGAACCTTGGCTATTATGAAGTGTGAAATTACCAACCCGCACTTAGCAAGCTAAGCACTTAAGAGGTAACCTGTCCCCAGTAATGGCGTCCCAGCCGATTATTGGCCACGGCGGCTGTTCTCATATAAGAGATCAGCCAGCTGCGCAGGACATATAGTGCACAAGCATTTGCGCTGACACAGGTGCACTCCCTTTGCCTCACTTTCATAACCCGATGGGACGGCAATCCGACACGACTGGTGAGAGATCAGGCGCAGGACCGATATTAACGTGCTCTCTGATGCACGGGTGTATCACCAACTTCCAACTCCGGGCTGCTTTGTGAAAGTTTCTAAAACCCACAAAGCGATTTCGGCCCGTCCCGGGAATCGAACCAGAGACCTCGTGCTCAGCTGTCGGCTATGCGACAACTAGACCAACGACGCAGTTGCCAATAGTTGAACAATAAAAAGGCTGATGACGACACAATTCTGATGATGGAGAACTTCCAACTTAATTGTTAGCAATTAAAATTACCTACTCATTGCAATAACATATCAATAGGTAGGTAATGTCTTGACCTCTATAGTTCTTGGACTCGACAGTAAACAAGGAATATATTGATTGTAAAAAGACGTTGAAGAATTAATTTGGATTTTATTTTGTTTTCCTTGAATTCTGTGTTGTTGATGGGTAAGTAGGTAGGTATAGTATAGTTTGCGTAAAATCTTGTGTCGTCGCAAAAACCAATTCTAGGTGTATCAGCGGACTGGGACGCATGCGCGGACTTGTGCTCGGAATTTAGTTTCAGAACGACATCAGATGGAAAGACACCAGGATACCTGGACGAAAAGAACCCTACCCCCGCACAAACAATAGCAGGTCTGTTTTTTTTACCAATCGAACCATAATCTTCCACTATTGTGATAAGGTCGAAAATCGAATGCAGAAATTTTACAGGTTGATGTAATCGTGTCTGTACTTTATCAGGTTCTAGAAGACTATCTGTGAACCAAACATTAAAATTGAATTATTGCATTTAGCATACAAAAGAAAATGCAATGGTTACACAGAATTACTTCATCCATTTATAAGTAGGTAGGTAGGTAGGTACAAACGACAGCACATCAAGTTACCACAATCTGTCAAATTTCTGCAATAGATTTTCAAACTTATCACAATAGCAAGGTTTATATTCGATTGGTAAAATTTGACAGATTTGTATTCTTGACCTGCTGTCGTCTGTACCTACCTAATCAATAAATGAGGATTTAAAAAATGTATCTCTATGTACAGACAACAGCACATCAAGTTACCACAATCTGTCAAATTTCTGCAATCGATTTTCAACCTTATCACAATAGAGGTAGGTTAATGTTCGATTGGTAAAATTTGACAGATTCGTATATGTTGACTTGCTGTTGTCTGTACAGTGTGTAAATGTAGGTAGGCGCTCTTGGATTAACAACTACCTACTTATCTATATCTACTTCTAATTTTAATCTAGTAGTTGCATGTTCTACTTGCATAAGGTCTTGGGATTAAAAAACACAAAGCAGCCCTAAGTCTTGAAGATGGTGGTGATACATCAGATAGATGGAATTGTTCATCATTTTTCATTTACCAGCTTTTGCCAACCAGTGGTTAAAAAAAACGAACTCATTGGACTATAAAGCATTCATAATTATTTTCTAAATTAATCTTAAGTGACCTAAGTTTTCACATTTCTAAACTTAGAATAGAAATACTACTATGTAGTATGATAGCTGGTATTATTTTAATGTAATTTTCTTAGGTCGGCCCAGGGATCCTGCAGCATTGAAGGGTGTAAGTATGCATCTATATTGCTCCGTTCTTGACCATAGCTGTTGTTGCTGGAGTTACTCTGTAATTTTAAACATATAGGATATCACAACACAATTTGAAATATGTTTTACTATTCTGATTTAAATTTTTGGTGCCCAAGATACAGGCCAATTGTTATATTAAGTACTTCTAAAATTTATTGGGATAAATTAAAAATCAATGGTATTTTGGTGTGTTTAGTGGAAGTCTGTGAAGAAAGGTGCTGAAAGTAGCACCAGTTACAGAAAAGATGAGAGGTAAGCGGTTGTCATGGTATGAACATGGGAGAGGAATATCAAAGAAAATATGGATGGATTGTGTGAAAAATTACATAAGAAGGACGTGAATAAGAGTATGACAAGTTACAGGGAGAAATGGAAGCAGAAAATATGTTTCGCTGACCCCAAAATATTTGGGTGGTTTATAGTGTGTGGACATGATATGTTGTTATTCTTATCGCTTAGGATTTATTCCTTATTCATGTGTATCCGTTTATACTTACTCCATAACTGCTTCTCGAGTTATTTTTCCACTTATTGTGATGATTTCGTGCTTTACCATTTTGTTGTCGATTGTTAAATCTTTGCTGTTGATTCTTGTCTTGCTGCCACCTATTTTGTACTGGAGTACTTTGATTAAGAGGTATGAAGTTATCAGACATTTTGGTAATCTGCAATCACTTATATTTATTTTAGATCTTTTTAATTTCTCAATCAAAAATAAAAAATGTTTTCTTTGTTGATATTTATAATATTGACATTTGTTTGACAAACCGTTTTGTTGACGCTTATAGTGTTGTGCTATAAGAAATTCTAAAGTAACAAAAGTGACTAAAACTACAGTTCTTGTAAAATATCTTCTTCATGATATTATTATCTGCAAATGCGCACTGTGTACAGACAACAGCAGGTCACGGTGCCGGAATCTATCAAATTTTACTAGTTAAACATTAACCTATCTCCATTATAAGGTTGAATGAAAGTCCATTACAGTTTAACAGATCAAAAGTTTATCAGATTGTGGTAACTTGATGTGATGTCGTCTGTACCTATAAAAACCGCTTTCGTTAACTAACTTTTCAAAAGCTGTGTGTTTTTGAAAAAGCTTCGTGTCGCATAATCTTAGTATGTATCTATGTAGAAACATACATGCAGAATGGATATTATTTACTAGGGACTGGGTGATAAATCCGTGAACATAATATTTCATTCATGTGAAGAAAATCTTCAGAACACGAGTAACACTCTGAGAAAGAACTAGCATACTTTAATCGACTACTGTATAGCGTGTGTTTGTATTATCTGTTGCATCTCAATCACATACAATTCCCATCACTATTCACTTATGTCAAAAATTTGATCGAACGCAGGCTTTTGTTCGGAATTGATTATCTATTTTCGGATGAAAATAACAAATTCTTCAACAATGATTCAGTGAATGTTGTGTTCGATATTCGTAGAAGCTGGCAGCTTTCAGCATGAAAATGTGGATTCCATCGAAATCCCCAAAGCTAGGAGTCGGTAAGTTGTCATTTTTTAATCAATCAGCATTACGCGGTCCGGATACATCCTGCCAATTACAGCGGAAGCGTAATAACATGTTATGAATTTTAACTATTTAAAGTATGCAGGATACACAAGCTAGAGACATGATCTGTTGATTAGGCTGGTCATCTTCTATTATCTACGTGCTTGGCCCCCATTTAACCCATTGTTTGTCAACCAAGTCTGTTTTTCTTCACGTTCCGGCCTTGTTTATGAAACCAAGGTGTTTTTTTTATAATGCCTATTTATAGAGTGGGTTTCTGTATCATAAAATCATAACTTAGATAAATAATAATAGTAGGTGAAATCTAAAAGATATTTTTTGGAAAGCTTGCTTGTAAATACCAATTAAAATATTTAAAAATTAAATATATTCTGGTATTTGTAATTTATGATAATCATAGTTTGAATATTTATTATTCTATACTTTCTTTGCATTACTAACATCAAAGACATTTTTAATATTTAGCATAGTAGCATAATAGTTTTCACATTTCTATAGTTTGGAACACAACATTATTTAATAAAAAATATAATGTATTGTTGTCTAAATTCCTCTAACTTGCTTACCACCAACTTATTTGTTACTTGCTGTTTCCCATGCTTTTCGTTAGAAACAAAAAAAAAAGTTTCTTCTTTATTAAATTAGTAACAGGCTGCCAACAATACAAATTCATAGATCACATTGGATTATTCTTATGTTATTTAATTTATCTGGAATGTCAGCATGTTTTCTTCTCACTTATTTATATGACACACAATCCTAACTTCCTTTCTAGGTAATTCTCCATTCACACAAGCTATCCATTGTTTCTTTGATTTGCTTTCACTACTGGCTATCCCAGTGTTTATGCTTACTTAAAATCTTCCTCTATCGTTCACCAATATTGTGATACAGTGTTGAATGCATAACCAGAACTAGAAGAAACTCAAAATCAAACTGTTTATTTCATCTATGCATTACACATATTTCATACATTGAACTGAATGCAGAGTTAAGGTCTAATAAATCTACAATACATGGGACATCAATTTCTAAACAGGATTGAATTTTTGCAGGATAAGATTTATTCACAATTATTATATATAATACACAATTATAACTCTTAAACCATGTTTTGAATAAACTGTGTATAATAATTAGTTTCTGCTAAAATTGATGTCTCCATATGAACCTAGTTAAGCTTTACCACTACAAAATTGACTAGATACTAATGACTTCACAATACTCAAAATGTGCAGACAAAACATTCAGCATCAAATTGTCTGATGACTCCTGTAATTTTCTTTAACTGGAATTCTCGTTCTAAAGGGGTTGCTATCATCAAATCACAATTCTCATGAATAATTTTTGTATAATTAACAATAAATATTTGATTGTTTTTTCAGCTGTTTACAACTGGAAGGGTGATGTCAGGTCGGGATTGCCACTGGAAATAGGAGAGACCATCCAAATATTAGAAGAAAATGGAAGTATGTAATTTATTTTCCTAGTAAATCTTATATATTATCCAGTTAAAAATCGCCACAAAAAAATGATCTTAAGAAATCTGAAAATTCAAAATTATTTGTAACAACAAACTACACTAAACTAGCTATTGCTCAGATACTTGCACTTGATTACATCATTTATATGAATATTCATAAAATACAGACAGACATTGACACAAAAACACAATCTGAAATGTTAATTGGCTTCAAATTCTAGTTCTCATTTGTATTTATCTGTGATAGAAACATAATTATGTATGTGCTATCTTCCCACACAGCCCTGACAATTGACCTATAGGAAGAGGTCTAGCTGAATTCTATCTTAAATCGGGTATTAAGTTATGTACTGCAGCATTCAGGATCATTTATACCTGGTATACTCCTGGAAGAGGTCTTCAGTTTTGATTCAACATTCAAACAATTGGGATAATCAGAGCTAAGGAATGGGTGCTATGGCACATTTTAGAGAAGGCTTTAGCTGTAGGCATAAAGGTGTACCTATGTCAGGCAGACTCGTACTTGTATGGTTTCATTAGTCAATCCATAAGTGTATGGCTAGCTAAAAAGTAGACATACTGTGTGATGAAGTTATTTTGAATGACTTTTCCACCTTTTTCTGTCCTGGGGTAATTCAAGGCAGCCAATGAGTCAGGAACCTTAACAAGAGCAGGACCACTCACCAGGGTGTCATCAAACAAGTCAGGCATCTATTGTAATTAACATTATCATTTTCTTCTAGGTTGGTACCGAGGCTTCAGCACAAAGAACAGGTCGGCTTGGGGCATATTCCCAGCATGCGTGGTGTCAATCCGGCCATGCATCGTAAAGGGATCAGGGCCGACAGCTATCGCTGAACTAAAGGATGATCCACTAGTCCGGGAGATCGCATGCGTCTTGAGAGAATGGGCTCGATTGTGGAAAAAGCTTTATGTGGTAAGTTTTGTTCATAAATGCATTCAGGGTCCATCCTTCATGCTGCTTAAGTTGGTGACCAAAAAAAGGTCTTCCAGACAATTTAACTACTTACATATCATTTTAAGATGATACACATACAATAGCGTAGTATTGGGACCTAGTCGGATCTTTTCGGTGCAATGAGTGTTTTTATCTACAAAAACACAGATTCAGCTGCATCCAGTTAGACTGGAAGCCGATCGAAACGTTTGTTAAAAACTATTGGGGATAGGCTGAATGGTGATGGAGCGTTTTTATCTAAAAAAGTAACATACAGGAAAAGTTCCTCTCTTGTTTATAATTGTTAGTAAACTATTTACTGTAGGCATTTATAAAATGGATATTACATGGATGGCTGCACAACAAATCCGCAGCTGTGTTTATCACACCAGTAAAGCTGCAATTAAAGCATGGATCACTGGTCCTACCAATAAGTACTTGGTTATGAATCATACGTATCGTCGTCTTTGTTTTGTTGTGTTACAAGTATTTCAGTATGTTTCTGCTTTGTTTGAAATGACTCCGTATTGTAATACTTGAGTATTTTATTGAAATATTTTTTTACTTGTTTTAAAAACACATCTCACTAATGTTTTGACCGTGGATTTGTTTGTTACTCTGACTCAAAAACCACTGATTCTTACCCATCTGTATAACACGATAGTAACATTTTATCAGGATGCAGAAAGTAGTTTTCTCAAGCGGCAGGTGAAACCACAAACGAAATCTAGTCTTATATATAAAAATGAATCGCTAAATGTGTTGGTAAGCGCATAACTCAAGAACGGCTGGACCGATCGGGCTTATTTTGGTCTTAAAATGTTTGTGCAGATCGAGGGAAGGTTTTTATATAAAAAAAAACAGGATCCGCGTACGAAGTCGCGGGCAGAAGCTAGTATCTTATAAAATGTATGTCCGTTGGTTACTTTTATGCAAAAGCCATTGAATACGACGACAATCAGAGAGGTTAGATGGCGCTGCCGTCCACGCAAACAACAGCTCCGTAATTAAAAATTCTTATAAATAAACAAGTAGTTTTTTAGTGACAAAAATAAGTGAAATAGTGAAAGGACACTCAAATACACGTGTGACACTGTTATCCACATAAAACATTAACAACAAGTGAAGTTATAATCAATTAACATTTTCTTCTGCAAACTTAGAAAACAGGTGAACAGTTGTATATAAACTTATTATTACATTTAAACGGTGTTAACCCGGGTTGTGTGTGAAAACAATATTATAATATAGACATAAGTGCAAAAAAGTGATAAAAAGAATCAAAAGTGAAACAAAAACAGTTGAACTTAATAAAACAAAGGATTTGGACTTTGAACCTTTGTTTTAAATGTTCGAATAACGAACTTTTAAAAATTCTTCTAACTGCGTTAAATATATTCCATAATTTGGATAAGACTAGCCATGTAAAGATAGCGCAGTGCGCTAATAAGGGACCCGCACTATGTGTAACGAAGTGGTCGCGGATCGAATCTGAGGAGCAGCAAGATTTCATTTTTTGCGTTTTTTATTGACATTTGTAAATTGTTGACTTCTCTATGCACTTTTTTGATTTTTATATTATTTTTTCCGTTGCTTATGAAACTTTAATGAATAAAAACAACTGAAAATGTCTTCAAAAAGCGGAACAAAAAGCGACCGCAGGACACCAGAGAAAGTTGTGTGCTTTAAATGCAAGAAATTTGTTGATATAAGGAAAACAGCTCTGTGTTCAACATGTAAAAATCGATATGAATTGGATTGTGACGGGTATCCGGAAGGAACCTACCGACTCATGGACCAGGAGTCCAAAAAAAAATGGAGATGTAGGACATGCAAAAAAAATAGTAAGGCAGTCTCAAATACCAGCCAGTTATCAAACATTACTATAAGGAAAAAGGCTAAATCTCATCTTAGCGGCTCTCCTCCGGGACAATGTAGAAATATGAGCATACCACGAGTGGATGCGAAGGACTCCCCTCAAAATAGCTCAAACATCATGGACTCCCACATTCTGTCTGAATACGAAACTTCCGACGAATCTCTTAACTCGCCTAACAAACTATCCAAGAGTGTAGACGGCACAATATCGGAAACACTGACAGTCATAGAAATGAAAGACACCATAAAGGAAATCTCAAATAAACTACTTAGTACCGAAAATGAGCTGGAAAATACAATTCTAGAGAACAATAGTCTACGCCGACAATTAGAAAAGTTGACTACTGAAATAAATATATTAAAATCATTCTGTCGCTCTTCACATGCCATCGGAAATAGTCCAGTTATCAGTGTTAAGAAGAAAATACACTCGCAGCTACACCAAAGCGCATTCTCCACGCCTTCTACTCCGTTGAAAAAATCATCGTCGAATGCGAATATTGATTATAATGTGAAAAGTATTGAAATAATAAGCTTACAACAAAAAATCACCGACCTGCAAAAACAATTAGAAGACGCACAACAGCAGATTATAGAATGCAAGAAAATGATAGACACATTGAAACAGGATAACACAAGGTCCAAAAATCAGTCGCCAGTATCAAAAACCAAAAGAATTGTGATATTCGGCGCCCAGCAATGCAAGGGTCTGGCTGCAGCTTTAATACACTCGAGAACAACGACACAATATGAGAAATATAAAGTCTTCGCCCAAACGACGCCAAATGCGTGCAGCGACGTAATAATGAAGAATTTTAAAAACTTTAACATACAACCGGACGACAAAATTGTAATATGTTTGGGTGAGAATGATCACAGCATAAACTATGTGTTATTTCAACTTAAATCTATGCTGACATTAAACTACAAAAATACTATTATTTTACTAAACGTACAGCAAAATTACCAAGTCAATGTCGCCAAGTTAAATTCTCGTCTAAAAAATATTTGCTTTTATTATGAAAATTGTCATTTCACGAACTGCCAAGATCTCAATTTAAATGATATATGTAAATCGATAAATTACGTCCTAGACTGTGAATATTATAATGCAAATTTTTTAAATCCATCTGAAATAAAAAAGCGAATAGTGGGTGGCAAAACAAGTTTCTTAAGGGTATCTAAAGAGCCCAAGAAAGGAACCATACCGTATTATTTTGAAAAATCCAGAAATAAGCAACCGGAAACTAAAAGTACATGTGTCCCTACTGAAAACATTGAACACGTAAAAAGGGGTACAATACCTTACTACTTTCGTCCTATAAAAAAAACCAACAGTTTATTTCGTTCCTAAGATTGTGCTACATAACACACCTTCATTGCAGCGCTTTAGAATATTACATCAAAACATTGCAAGCATTCTATCTAAACAAGAACTATTAGAAATAACATTGCTAGAGATGCAGAAGGCACACAATGATCCTCATGTAATTTGCCTCTCTGAAACATTTATTAAAAAAGGCCAAGAGTGCTATCTTAAAATGTCAAAATATAAAATGGGGGCCAGTTTTTGCAGAGAAAACCACCGTGGTGGAACTTGTATCCTAGTTAGAAGAGATATAATCTTTAACGAACTAACAATAATTAAAAAATTCGCATCAGCAAATACATTCGAAATTTGTGGTATAGAGTTGAAAGATGAGAAACTACTGATAATATGTATATACAGAACACCTCAGTCCGACCCTAATATATTCTTAAATAATCTAGATAATCTCTTACACACCATTTTCAGAAAGTACACATCATCAACACGCATAGTTCTAGCGGGTGATTTAAATATAAACACTCTAAAAAAAAGTAAAATCACCAGCGAATTCCAAGACCTAGTTAAAACTTATAACATAAAAATTCATATTAATGAAGCTACTAGGAAAACTTCGTGTATCGATCACATATTAAGCAACATCCCCGACGCGAACACCACAGTACTCTCACTCTATCTCTCTGACCATGAAACAGCACAAATGATAGACTTCCCCTTGAAACGCCAATCTATACAAGATGCAATTTACTATATCTACAAAAGAGATTACAATCTCCATAATACAAAGAAATTCAAGGAATGCCTACAAAGTTTGTCTTGGTCAGAAGTTTTCATGGAAAAAGACGCAAACATAGCATTTAAGTGCTTTCATGATTTGTTATGCCTTTTTTATACTCTATGTTTTCCCAAAGTGAAGATAAAGGTAAATCTAAACAGAAAGGTAAAACAAGCGTGGATAAGCAAGGGTCTTAAACGGAGTTGTAAAACTAAAAGATTTTTGCGTTATCAATATTACACAATGAAAACTCAACCAACCAAAGCAATATATATTAAATACTCGAACTTGCTACAAAAATGTATTTATAATTCCAAAAAAAATTGTAACATAAAATATATGAATAAATATCAGAACTCATGTAAAGCTACCTGGAATGTCATAAAGAATGAAACACATAATCCTAGTCCTAAAAATAGCATAGACTTTATTAAAATTAATGATACCGTTCTTACAGAACCCACAGAAATAGCCACCGCCTTCAATAATTTCTACCTTAGCCATAACCCTTCTCAGCAAATCACCAGTACTCACTGTAATAATAATGTCACACCTAGATCAATGTTCCTCGTTCCAATGTCAGAAAGCGAAGTAGAGCAACAAATCGTGTCATTAAATAACACAACTTCAGAAGGCTACGATGAACTTAGCACAAAAATTATTAAGGAATGTGCCAAAGAATTACGCGGCGTTCTAACGTATCTTATAAACTTATCTTTTGCTCAAGGAGTGTTTCCAGATAATTTAAAAATATCAGTTGTAAAACCGCTTTTCAAAAAAGGGGAACAATCTGAAGTAAACAACTATCGTCCAATTACTTTAGTACCAATTGTGGCGAAAATATACGAAAAGTGCATGTACAAAAGGCTTATTAATTATTGTGAAAAATTTCATATTATAAGGAAAGAGCAGTTTGGGTTCCAAAAGAATAAATCTACAACTTTAGCCATATTTTCACTTTTGAAAGCAGTTCTCAACGGTATCAATGATAAGCAACTAACAACGGGTTTATTTTTTGATCTATCTAAGGCGTTCGATCTGGTTTCCCATGACATACTTTTTCAGAAGTTAGAGTCTATGGGAATCAGGGGACTGCCATTACAGTGGATAACATCATATATATCTGACAGACAGCAATGCGTGACGATCAATAATATGAATGCCAATAAAGAAATGGTTTCACACAGCTCTGAATTTAATGCTATTAAACGCGGTGTCCCTCAGGGTAGTATACTAGGCCCGATTTTATTTCTCCTCTATGTGAATGATATCTTCGACATGACTAAACATAAAAGCTTTCTTTTCGCTGATGACATATCAATAATTGTATCCACTGACAAAAAACATAAAACAATAGTTGATCATGAAACAGATATTAATAATACAATTGAAAATCTTATAAACTGGCTCAATAATAATAATTTATCCATCAATCTCAATAAATCAGTATATGTACAATTTAACAAATCTTATAACAAAAAGTTTAATTTCACAATGAATATACCTAAACTTCAACAAGTAGCACAAACTAAGTTCCTGGGAACTATCATAGACGAACATTTAGATTGGAAAGCCCAAGTCGATAGTGTGTGTCATAAAATTAATAAATTTGTATATGCTCTCAGGCAGATTAAAAAGGTAACGAACATTAAAATAGCGGTAATGTCCTATCAGGCTTATGTTGAATCTTCTTTGCGATATGGGCTTATTGTATGGGGTAACAGCACAGAATTTAATAGAGCATTTGTAGCTCAAAAGAAATGTGTCCGAGCTATTCAAGGTATTCCACCGGACGAATCCTGCCGACCAATATTTAGGAAACTTGGTTTGCTACCACTACCCTCACTATATTTATATGAAACATGTATGTTTGTCCGGAAACATAAAAATCTTTTTAAAACAGTGGCAGATGTAAGCACTAGAAACAGACGAGATCAACTTAAACTTGTTTTAGAGGAAACCCCTCGATCAGCTAAATATAGTAAAAGCTGCTTAGCTATGGCCGTCCGAATATATAATAAACTACCATGTGAGATTAAATTATTAAATAACAGATTGTTTAAAATTCACTTGAATAGATGGCTAAATGACAATAATTTTTATAGTATTAAGGAATACCTAGAATATAAACCATGTTAATAAATTTCGCATGCTGTAGATATAAGCAAAACATGTATGATCTTACCTTTCTTTGTAATAATGTAACACCTTTATATACCATGTTTTATGCGAATAAAAGAATCTAAATCTAAATCTAAAATAGATTTTGATGAAGTTTTATAGGCAATAGCTTACGAATCAGTATAACACGTAGGCTACATTTTATCAAGTTGCGGGAAATAGTTTCCTCAAGCGGCAGGTGAAACCGCAAACGGAACCTAGTATCTTACAAAATGTCGTGTTAAGGTTGCATGTCAGAAATGTACTGAGCACCTACATCATTATAGTAATTTGTTTTAAGAAGGAAGTGGGATAATTAGTAATACTAGATAAGATAAAGATGTTATTAGCAATTATTGGGCACGCAGTGGATTATTTGTTCCTGTATTCTATGGATGAATCGTTTTTTACTGAAAATAAGGATCTCAACGTCTGAATACTAAAATGGTTTATGATTATTTTTCTCAAGAAATCTTGAGAAAAGGGTTAGAATAAATATTCTAACCTGCTTGACAACAATTGTCACGATCGTATAAGATGATATGTAGACAACGCTTAATATCACAGGGATCCATGTAATTAATGAAATTAATATAAATTGTATTATTTTATATATTTACTGCAGGTAACAGTTTCATCTCTACCTATCTATACTAATACTAATCTATACCAATATAAATATCTTCTTATATATAAAAATGAATCGCTAAATGTGTTGGTAAGCGCATAACTCAAGAACGGCTGGACCGATCGGGCTTATTTTGGTCTTAAAATGTTTGTACAGATCGAGGGAAGGTTTAAACGATGAGAAAATATGATTATGTATAAAAAAAAACAGGATCCGCGTACGAAGTCGCGGGCAAAAGCTAGTCTATCTATATAATTAAGCTGAAGAGTTTGTTTGAACGTGCTAATCTCAGGAATTACTGATCCGATTTGGAAAATTCTTTCAGTGCTTGATAGCCCATTTATCGAGGAAGGCTATGGGCTACTCTTTATCCGGGTGCGTGGAGTTGTTCCCACGGAACGCGGGTGAAACTGCTGGCAAGCTAGTAATGTTATAAAGCTGGAGTTTTGTCTTTTTGTTTGTTTGAACACGCTAATCACAGGAGCTAATGGCCTGATTTGATTTTTTTTTTTCGTTATAGATAGCCTATTTATCGAGGAAGACTGTAGGCTACTTTTTATCCGGGTACGCAGAGTAGTTCCCACGGGACACGGGTGAAACGCTGGTGGAAGCTTGTTCATAACAAAGTTAATTGGCGACTTACATAATATGTAGGTAGCTTACTTACCGGCAAAGGAAATGCGTCACGCGACTAGAATATATATTGAACCTTTATAGGCAATCAACATAATAATATGTTTTATTTTATATACCTACAACATATAAGTTAAATTCCGTTTTCCGGTATTGATAGTGGTCAGCAGCAATAAAGTTTTTAATTTAATATTGTTATTGTTGATGGAATATGAATCACTGGTGTATTATGCTATACATCAACTGCCTCGTTGGTTTAGTGGTCGCATCGCCGACTGCTGTGCACACGAGGTCTCGGGTTCGATTCCCGGGACGGGCCGAAATCGCTTTGTGAGTTTTAGAAACTTTCACTAAGCAGCCCGGAGTTGGAAGTTGGTGATTGATTCACCCGTGCATCGGAGAGCACGTTAATGTCGGTCCTGCGCCTGATCTCTCTCCGGTCCGGTCGTGTCGGATTGCCGTCCCATCGGGTTTAATTATGAGAGTGAGGGAATAGGGAGTGCACCTGTGTCAGCTGGCTGATCTCCGAGAACAGCCGCCGTGGCCGACAATCGGCTAGGACGCTATTATTATGCTATACATACATTAATGTCTATAAGAATTAATCAAGGCTTGAGACTTTCCCCAAATAGATATTTAGCTTCAGTCATCCGCATGAAGCGTCCCATTGGAACTACTTAGCGCATCCGGATAGAAAGTAACCTTCCTTTTGATAAGTGTAATGTCTAGCCCTGAAAGAATTTTCCAAATCGGACCACTAGTTCCTGTGATAAGGGCATTCAACAAACTCTTCTATTTCATAATAAGATTTATCCTTTCATAGTTTATTTCAATGAAATCTTGAATCTTCTGAGATTTTTGTCACAGAGATTTTTATTCCAAATCATCAACACGGCTAAGGCATTCTTTTTTCTCACACAGCAACACAGCTTTAAAAAAAACGCCGTGGTTAAATAAATTTGACACACTGTTAGCTATGGAAATCCAACATTCAAAACTGTCGTTCAAAATCCATCCGTACTTAACTATTCAGTTTCTTTGTTTATTTTTCTTAGTTATTCATGAATCATTGTTTGTCATGTTCCGTGTACGTCTTATTTGTAAAGGCTTAGAATATATTACACATACTTGAAACTAACTTTTTCTGTACTGTATGTTAAAATGGACGGTTATGTCATCAACTTGGTGGTTTCTTCAGTTAATACTTTAGCAAAGTCGGATGGCTTTATTTTCTAGTGCCCATGTGCAGACGCTAGCCCAGCAGGTAAACATATGCGAATCTGTAATTTTTTACCAATCGAACATGAACCTTACACCATCGTGATAAGGTTGAAAATCTATAGAAGAAATTTGACAGATTGAGATAAGTGCTGATGTCTGTACAAGCAAAGAACCAATCAAAGCTATGTTGGTCTGTCAGTCATCATTAACTGTTTTGTCATTGAGCAATAGTTCCACTAACAACGTAGGAAAATGTCGTGACGAAACTGTACTTTAACCTCATTGAAAAACTCGTAAGCGATAGTCAATACTGGTCATCAACTTCCTTTGACCTTCAAACTATATAGTACAGCGTATAAAGGGAGCCATCCCATCATTGATGTTAGGACCATGAAACGTAATACCAATATGTATGGAGGTACTGTGACATTTGATAAAAATCACTGCTGTGTGTTTCAAAAGGGCCTTGATGTGTCTTTGTGCTATTCTTATTAAGGTGAATGCGACGACTAAAAGCGGGAAATTCAAATATAAAATGGTTTTTTTATGTTTTACATAAGTTAACATTCAATATGAGGCGTGATCTTATGATTGGCGGTTATAATATCCCACAAAGTAATTTCTGATGTCCTTGTTTAACTCCGAAACTTATTACAAATTAAATAACTCTGTAAAAAACGTTTTATTGCGCAATAAAACGTTTTTTACAGAGTT
>NWSH02000078.1:2434860-2459056 GCA_002382865.2 Heliothis virescens | reverse complement strand
AAATGGTTTTTTCATGTTTTACCTAAGTTAACATTCAATATGAGGCGTGATCTTATGATTGGCGGTTATAATATCCCACAAAGTAATTTCTGATGTCCTTGTTTAACTCCGAAACTTCTTACAAATTAAATAACTCTGTAAAAAACGTTTTATTGCGCAATAAAACGTTTTTTACAGAGTTTTTTTTTACAGAGTAAGTTTCGGGGTTAAACAAGAACATCAGAAATTACTTTGTAGGATATTATAACCGCCAATCATAAGATCACGCCTCATATTGAATGTTAACTTAGGTAAAACATGAAAAAACCATTTAATATTTGAATTTCCCGCTTCTAGTCGTCGCATGCACCTTAATGTTTACAGAAGAACCCATAAGACCTATTAACTTGGTATATGTAGGTTCTGTGCATTTGTAGGACATCGTCAGATAAATTTTAAGTCCAATTTCGTTTACATGGTTTTCTTCACGAATCTCTCTTTAAGTAAACTAAAATTTAAGATCATGCATATGAATTTTGAATCGGTAATATACTATAAATGATTTGTAAAACTATAAAATCTAAATATCTTTCGAGCCTCTCATTATAGTGACAATGATACTACAAGACTCGACGATACTGTGGTATTCAGATACCTGCCTTGTGATAACCAATTGTACTTCAACAGAATTAGTTTTACCTATACACAATGATCCTCTCGAAGGCTATTCTGGGCCTTGAGTTCTCAGATACAATTACTGCTATTATTAGCAAACATTGTTCCTTTACAATAAACTTACGTAGGTACATAGGTAAATCCACCATGTTTTGCGGTTTTTGGAATGGTTCGCTGAATTAGGTTTTGTCAATGAACACAATGTTAGGTATGGGAATGGGTATGTAAATTGCCGAGGTTTTTATGACATCTTAATAGGTAGATATTACCATATCCTATACAAGTAGTTTCTAGGTATAAGCCATACTCATAAGCGTGCTCTCAATCTATCCAATAGCAATTTGCTATCCACATAATATGTTGACTAAAAAGTCAGTTTATGTTTAAACTGAGGACTGGAAAAGGATCCTACAAAAAATGTTAATGCAGATGACAGCAGGTCGACGTATACGAATGTGTCAAATTTTACCAGTCAAACAATAACCTACCTCTATTGTGATAAAATTGAAAATCGATTGTAGAAATTTGACAGATTGTGGTGACTTGATGTGCTGTCGTCTGTCACTGACAAAAAGTAAGCAGACCGCCCGTAGCGCCAAGTTTCTAAACCTGCATGCCTCACTCTATAAAAACTTGACAATATTTTCTTCAAACCTGATAACCTTCTTCTTTTTCAGGAACGGGAGACCTACAGATTCAGCGCAGTAGCGAAGGTGATGCGAGAGCTTCTAAGCGGCCGGAGGGCTCTCCTTGCTGGCACGTTGACACAAGACCAAACGCGAGCGCTGAGGCTCAAGCTGGTCGCCAAATTGGATTGGGGAAACAGGTGAGTCTTACCAGCATGATTTAGGAATGTAATGCACTGTTTTTCTTAAAGCAGTTTTTTTTTTCTGGAGTAGAAGGAGTGTCACGAGTTCAAGGGTAATGAATATGTTTCATCAACCTATCGGTTGTTATTGAAGCAATTTGGGTGCTGCTAAGTTTCGTATGTCAATCATTTCGTTCGTTTGTCCGAACTTTTAATTGGGGTTGCATTAAACGAGTGTTGAATTTGTCAGCATTGTTGTATAACAATTCAGCTATAAAATTCATTTCATTGTCATTTCCTGATGCTGATAGAGAAAATTAAAAAAAATAATAATAGAGGTGGTAAATGTCACTCGGTACTTAATTATCTTATTTACCTTGTGCAATTTACAGAAAATAAGGACTCACATTTTTCAAGGAAGTTTTTTTATATGACTTTCATATTAACAATTCGACAATATATTTCCGTTTGTTTAGCAACCAAATGGGTGATTATTCATTACGATTTCATTGTCTGCTGCAGATAAATATTTTTCAGATGTTATGCTTGATTCTTATTTACAGAATTAAAAGTATGATATGGGTCAAGGATGTTTTTATTTGACAAGTGCTTCCTGGTTATAATTTCTTTGTTTAGCTGTTTATTTAGACTTCGATGGGAATATTGTTCTGCTGCGTTAAACGTGCACTCCGCGGTCATTGATGCTCAAGCAACTTGCCACTGTTCCTATTTTAGCCGGATAATACAATCAGACCAATCGGTGGATGCTTTCTGTTCAGGCAATGTATTACACTACAAAATTGCGAAGGTTTGAAAGTTACTAGTCCACTAATGTCCGCGTGTTATTTTAGGAGCCTTTCGATATGACATGGATTCCTGTTTGAATTTCGACAACATTGATACTTCCAGCTTATTATATTAGGAGACGGGTCTGTACAAATGAAACCAAAATGTAATTATTTGAAGTAATTTATTACCAAATATAATGTAGACAATGTAACACATTGAAAAATGATTGTTGCAGTCTCAGAGATATTACGTAGGAAGTAAGGCAGCTTCGTTTACAAACTACAAAACATTTTATATAGGAATGGCATAGTAATAATTAAAAACTAGTAAATACACGGCAAATTGCAAAATTCGAGTTCCATTGAAACACTGCTCTAGTGTATGGAAGACATATTTTAGAGATTCCGAGAAAATTATTCAAAAATATCATTTCATTCACACATATCTATTATAATAGTGTATGACTCAATCTTATTCTATAATGTTTGAGATACGTTGAGAATCGTGGCCTTTCCCTTCTGGACATCTTATTTAATGGCACATTTGGAACAATTTATGAGTATAATGTATTCACTTCAAACTTATAGATACTCGTACCTTGATTATATCCATTCACACTTCATACATAGTTTTGATTTCCTTAGTACCAAATATACTTTTGATATCAATCGTGAGATTGAAGAAACATTACATAAAATTTGACTATCAGTAGATACCCCCAGGCGCCGCTTCTCATACACATGATAGTAACCCTATTAGTTACATTATAACCTCAAAATATTTACTAAATCAATGGAACAAAAGAAAAGCACGTATAAAATATTCTAATCAATATAATATCTACTTAATTGTAATTGAAAGACTTAATTTTAAAGTCGATATGTGTATTCTGAAGCATTGTTATAGTTTTTAATAAACTACTTACTCACTGAATGTTTCATATCAAATAGATATCAATATTAGAGACCAGCCTGTTTATTATAATATTTCATCATTATAGTTTAGATCACTTATTTAATTTCATTACAAATGCATGGCTATGGCCTTAATATTACGTCATCCTTATCGATACAAAAAAGAAAAACAAATTGCTAAAATTAAAAATGTCTTCTATATCTCACGTCTGAAGTTACTCGCAGCACAGTATGGACAAGTCATTAAATTAAATATTATTGTAACATTTAATGATGGGATATCAAATATAAATACATAGTCGCAACGTGTCCAGACCACATTTGCTTGTAACCTCATTTATTTGCATATATCCTAATAGAAAGAAGATACACTATACTTAAAATAAAAATGAATGTATACTTTGAATGTACTTTAAATATCAATTGCATTTATCTGCGAGTCGCTTCGAACTTACAAAACTAAACTTGAAAGTTAAACGTCGTTATTGATAAAAAGTGAAATGTGCTTATTCGCATAGTCGTAGTACCACAGCAAATGCCATATCGTAACAAAGTGCTAAATTATGTTAAACGAAATTTGTCAACAATTTTATAGTAATTATACAAATCGTATAGGGATTTACTTAATTTAAAGCTCAAGGCAAAAAGGGCAATTGTTGTCTTACTTAAACAGGTAAAATAAGGAATGTCATGGTCATACATGTCGTTGGAACTGAATTTCTTACATTACTGCGAATGAGCGTTACAGTTTTAAAAACACAATACACTGTGTTCTACACTTTCTACATAGAAAGTAGTCTCGGATACAAGAATTGAGAGGAATAGCGAAATGATTGTATAGGAATCAAATTGCTGAATATTCTCAAGAGTCGTATTCGAGACAAAAATTTCGTACATTTTCTAGAACAAATTTTCTGGGAGTGTTGTGTTGCTCAGTCTCACAACTTACGTCTCTGTTTCCTTGGCGTACTTGTCAATGTTGGGGTAGATGGGGGCCATCTCGAGGGTGGAGGGGGCTGAAGGAGCGTTGGAGTTCATGTGCAGCCTCCGCGAGAGCTCGTCTAGCACCTCACCGAATACGCGAAGTGACATATTCTGACCCAGCAAGTGAAGAAGTAGGAAGTCTCCAACCTAAAATTACAAAAGATTTTATTACAATTTAATTTATCGCATTAAGTCGCTTTACTAAGACATCAGTATCGAAAAGCATATGAAATAGGTTTTCAAAATGTACCTGAGTTTTCCTAACGAGTGACTCGACTCCAGCCGGAGTTCCGAAACGGAATCGTCTCTTCAGGATCGTCTCGCGGGTGCTTGGCAATAGGATTACTGCTGCAGAGTATACCAGGGCCAATCCGCTCACCACTGATAGGATGATAAACCTGAAATAAATTAACAAATGAGTAAACTTACGTACAGAGATTCTTTAATAGCTGCAGACAAACTGATTCCTTAAAAACTATTAGTGTAGATTTCATTGCGCATGCACTTAGCCTACAAACGTTATCTTAATTCCCAAAACACATTAGCGTTGCATGAAATCATGCAACTAAAGTAAATGGAGGTCAACTTACCAGAACCACAGGAAGATGAAAATCTTCTCATTGAGGATATTCAAGGCTAGCACACAAAGCGCGTCGTGTTTCTGGATCGTTCCAGAAGCACCAAATTTGTGGAATGTACACTTCGTTATCCTTGGAAAGATTTCGATCTGAAAGTACAAGTTTGATTGAGTTCTTTCATAGGTATCCAGACACATTACGAATGCTTAAAATGTGAGACTGTTAATGCATTAATGCAGTCAGTAAGTATGATAATTTTATAGATCAATGTAAGCTACTATTCCGAATATTTCGCCATGTCGCTTTATAGGTTAGGTTTGCAACATGTGTGTTCAAATTATTTATTAGTAGGTAGTTCTAATAAAAATGCTGTCATAACACTTACCATAGGGTCAGTTCGTTGCTCCTGGTTCATGTTCGAAAACTTAACGACATCAGTTCCGTAAGTCAAGAAGGCATTTCCGAGGAATGTGTCCAAGAAGAATATGTTGCCAACCTGCAAAAGTTTAAAAATATCTTAGGATAATGAATCACAGTAACACTAGACTTGTTGTGACTCTTAGTATCATTTAATTACAAAGTCATTGGATTTTATTTTCGCCACGCCTCCCATTATGGTCTAATCTAAGTAGGCGATCTGAAGCTGTAGGACAATGCACCACAACTTCTCACACCGTGACGATATTGCACGTCTTCTGAGTAGGTACTTACCACATTGACGAAGTTCATTATCTCACAGAAGAAGTAACCAAAGGAATAAGTGTTGTGCATGTGTCTAGTATCCACCAAATACTGGACAAGGCGATTCTGTAAAAAAAATACCAAAATATTAGTCTACGAATAATGTAGTAGCAAAGTCTGGAGGAGTATTTCATAATAGACATCCCAGGCTCAGTTAATTTGTCTTATTAGGGACGTTCATCAAGTTTCATTAGTATCGGGACTTATCTCAATTGTACCACTTTATTAAGAAACAAGATACCTATATTGGCCTTATTAATGTACTGGCACTATCTGTTTGTTATTCTTGTTGCGCAGCTACTGGTAATATTCAAGGAATATTGTAAAACTTACCAGACGATTGTTCTTATCGTCAGCTATGGTGGCAGCAGTACCACGTATACCATCAGAGATCATGCGGATTTTGCCTTCTTCCCAGTTCTTCCAAACCCAATGAGGCACGTAGAATAGCAGACCCTGGAAAATTAGGTTAATTGACAATTAGTGCAATTATAATAAATATGACATTGTTTAACCAGTATGGATAGATACATGAACAGTATTGACACGATTGTACTTCAAACCTGTTTCTAGTAAAAAAACTTAAACGGCAGCAAGTCACCAGGTTTACTTAGTCGGTGAAGAATTACATCATACTTCACGTTACGCAATACGGAGACCTCTCGATCGAGCATAAAGAAATCTTTGCAACATTGTGATCAGAAATTAATGACGATTAAAAGGAAAAATAAATCTTACCTGGAAGAACAGCATGAAAGGCACCCACTGATAGTAGGCATGGATGCGTTTCTCTTCTAAATAGTCATTGCCAAGGCCGGGATGTGCGACAGCCTTGGAGTTGGAATTCGGAAGTGTAAACGTGTAGGTGATCCAGCAATAGGTGTTGAGTACGTGGGCAGGGATTGCACCGTCGTTGATACATGAGATCGGCTCGCCTGGAAGGAAATAGACGATAAAGATTTTTTATGCGTCTTTAAGCAGGTAGACCTACGCTTTGCCGTCTTCTATTTCTGTGCGGTTTCCAATGGAAATATTATTCATAAATTAGAAGTCCCCTTACTAGAATTATACAATGCAAAATGCAACTTTGAATTTCCGAGTACAGCACATGCTTAGTAAGAACGAAAAAATGTTTTTGTTCTGGTGTCCAAGAATTAATACTTTTATAAAGTGCGAAACCAAAAACCGCAGTTTAACTTGCGAAAGTCAGTTGATCCCCAACCGAGCACGTAAGCAAATCGTGTTCTGTGGTTTTTACCTGACGTGGATTAAATGTAAGTCGTGATGACTCACTGTTCCGCAATTTAGGGTTACTTGTGCCTATATTTTTGTCTTTTAAAAATTTTTAAATATCAATTTCTAAGATCTGACCCATGAGTCAGTTTACGAGTAGACAAGTTATGTGGTTACTGTTATATTTAGTCGATGCTATAACACCATGCTCATTATTATTAATGCCAGGTCTTGAAGGGCCCGGCGGTACTTCGCTTCGGGATACACGGAATTATATTTAGATTAATAATATTGCTGTGTGGCCGTGACATTGCAACAACGGTTTGCGGATGACGCTAATATCGACTGTAATAGTGCATCTGCCCATCAACCTGTCGGAATTGCCGACCGTGATTTAAATCACCTTGCTCGTGGAGAGGGCTGTGGTCCTCTGTTATGAGTTCCTGTTATCGGTTTAAAAATAAAACAGTACATGTTATCACGTGCTAAAGTTGTTGCATCTCAAGAGCAGAGCTTGTTTTAAAAACAAAACCGTCGATGACCACTCACAACTCGTTTGGCATTCAAATAATATTACTCTTCATAAATGTTAAATGTAGACAAATGAGAATTAATTTTTGTCCTATTAAATTCAGTTACATGATCTCATTTAATTAGACCTGGTCAGTCTTGAATAACGTTCGTACCACACAATACACCTATACGGTCCAAAGTCTACATGACAATGAGAGGTGTGACCAGCTTGCAAAATAACGGATGCTGTAAGCAAAGCCCTGGGAAATTCACGTTTTAACCAGATATGCCTCATAATGTAGCATTTACCTGTACAATCTGGTTTCCTTATAGGAAAACGTCGATAATACCATTGATCGATCTGATTGAAAACTGATTGAATGATGAAAATTAATTAGTCGTTGATAAACAAAGCAAATGTTTCCTCTAAACAATTGCGTTCTATTAATAGCAGGTATTATTACATAACAAGAACAAAGTCTTTAACATAATATCTAATGAAATAGAAATTCCGATGAGTCCAAATATCAAAGTTTGCATTTAGAGAGGTGATTTGATATTTCGAAATATTGTATCATAATATGAATACCGTTAAGTCTGACTCAACAGCCGAGGTGTCGAATTGACTAGTCACATGCTTGCTAATTGCTCCATAACGAGCACTTACAATAATAATTGTTAGTGCATTTATCATCGTCTTGAGAATCTCAAACGGACATACAAATAAGAATGACTTAACAACTCACGAGATGACATTTTAAACTGGAGGGTAGATAGAAAGTATGAGATTGTTATTGCAGATGTCTGTAAGAATAAGTTTAGATGGAATAAACTGATAATAGTCTAAAATATGACTCACAGTCGAACAAAAAAGGTAAAAGCTGCCGTTTACGACGAATGAAGCCTCTAAGTAGCAGTCTTCTTTATCGTGGCAGTGCATTGACTTCATAAATTCTTACAATCAAGAGAAATCGCAAGCGACACACAACTGCTCTATAATAGCGACTAACAGTCTCGTGCACATCAACAAATCACCTTTCCAATGCTGCTACTATTATCGCCTAGCTATTCAAGTTATGCTAATTCTAAGTTACTAAGTATTGTACTTCTAACAGTTAACGATAAGGATTTAAAACAGTTCTATTAGTAGTACCCTGAAAATACTCGTTTTACTGCGATTGGTTATTACTGGGTCATGGTGAGCAGGGCTGTATGAGACTCTAGATATACATTTAATATAAAGTTACCCACATATGTTTGTAGATGCGTACAAAAATATTAATTTTGATACAGAATTAAGAATTTAGGTCGTGACGTTGAACATTGTTCGTAATAATGTGCACAATTGCACAATCCCTGGCACTGCCAGTTTTGTGTCTGACCAAAATTATGTAGCTATTGTTTCAATACCTACAAGGTTTTATCTCACAGCACATCCCATTTGCAATCCAAATTGTGATAAAATATTGAATGTGACTCATAAAAAAGATAATTAATTTATTTTTATGTTTATTTTCTGTTAGCTTGATGATAATGCATTATGACATGCTGCCCATATCCGTTGTGGGATTAAAAGGAAAAAAATATAGTGAATAATCAAAAGGTATTTTCAGTTCACCTGCTCAACAAGTAGGTAATATAAAAGCTCGTTAATGATTTCTCACGCCGTGATGCATAGTAACAGGCATTCTGTACCAGTGTTATCGTGGCTAACGAGCTCTGTTATGATTACTAGCACCTGAGCAACAAATGTGATTGTTCAGCCTGCATGTAGGGCAAAATATCACGGACTGCAACGTTGCAATAAACTCCATATGGACTGCTGACTAACTACCTACGAGACAATGTGCACTGAGTACGTGACCTATGCAAGGAACCTGGACGCTTTAGTATGCAGGTTCATTTGATATTACTATTGTTGGATGGTACCTGTGTTTGGAAAGTTACAAACAATGAGCTGCGGCCTAATGACCTATTAAGAGTCTTCGAGCCGTGTAAATTACTAGCATACCTATACGTAATTGTTTATTCTAGTATTCAAACTGTCAGACCTCGTTTCTCTGTTGACTAATGTACACTAAATATATTTCGTTAAGGTAAATACAGCCGAAGCTAATTTGTCTGAACTCTTATTGTCTGTCACGAACTGGTGAATAACCTATACAAATAAGGAAAACTAATAATAGTAGTTGGTGAATTAACCAGAATAATGCTTAATTCTAAGAGGAGGAAATTTCAAGCTAAATGGTAATCTACTTAGCATTTAAAAACAAATCGTGCAATGCAAAAGACAATAAGGTCTGTGGGATCAATACTTAAGGCCTTGAACATTTCAGATGTAAATGCCTTTTCTAGGAACCGCTATTTTTACTCAATAAGAATAGTTTAACGCCTTCCATCACTCATATAGCAATGATCATCAGATGGTTAATAAGTATAAGTTACAAGTGGCTATTAAGCGGTAGTTTGTTAGTGTTAGTGGCTCATCGAATGGGGAGCACGCGATAACGTCCTACGTAAACATCGTTTGTTCTACCGGTTCACTTCAACACTTTTAACTTCACGTACTCTTTACATAATAACATGTAATGAGTATCTTTGATTGGCTTCGAACTACTTATATTCGATTCCTTTATCTAGAACGAGTAAGTTAACTTAGTTGTAACTTGAACAACATGCGTAATGATAACTTGATTCGACTAAGTAATATAGTTGATTGGTCAGATGCTACTGAGCTTAAAACATTAGTAGATGCAAGCCTAAGACCTAAAATAAATCAAGATGATGACATTAAACTTATATGCCCAAAGCATGCGATCATGCTAGTCATCCTAATCGCATCATTAACACATATCATTAGGTAATTGGGGATAATGCCCCTGATGTGTACGAGACGTTTAACGATTGTTTATGGTATTTATCACGTGTTTGATAACTGCTATGGTACTAATCAGCTCGTCTTGAACTCGTCCAGATGTGTTTTATGACTAACACTTGAAATGTTCTGAAGTGCGAGATATAAGATTCAGAAGTCAGGGCTTGGAGCAGCAAAATTATTCAACTGATAACATTCAAAGTTTAGATACTTCAGTATTAAGATTTTACGAGGACGTAGGTACGAATGGTAAAGCTAGGTAGCTGAAATGGAGTGGGTAATGTTCCATTGATAGCTGTAAACACTATTGAGATATTGGAAATTGAATATTAAAGATAAGTTCATAAAGTTTTATAAATAGCGACTGTAAATTATGGGAAGGATTTCCACAGGATTTCATTAGTAGTAAAACGCAAACTTCCGCAATAAAATCTATTTATATAAAGTCCAACGTGTAAACAGGGGCATTAACACGTTTTACATTGTATTTGACTTTGAACTGTAAAATTGTGTAAAACTTCAACCAAGCGTGAGTTTCCATGACCTCAAGTTTTCTATGTTCATGTGATCTGTTGACACAAATATTTTTTTGTTGATCGTACTATATTTCATTTCTAACGACAACAGAATATAAAAAAATATATCTTAATTCAAATTAATACTATAAATTCCCGAATCAGAAATTATATCACACAGGAAGGTCAGTCTTCTCATTGACATCTAGAGGTTAAAATATAGATAACTGAATGTTAAATTGATGGCAGCAAAACTCAATAATCATGTTAATATCCATTAAAGTGATTCTAATGAATGAACAAAAGTGTTTAAAACGAGGAACAATGACTGTTGTGTCGGCTTCAGATATAACAATGTCCAAGCCAGTCACAGTA
Source organism: Heliothis virescens (assembly GCA_002382865.2). Classification (NCBI taxonomy): domain Eukaryota; kingdom Metazoa; phylum Arthropoda; class Insecta; order Lepidoptera; family Noctuidae; genus Heliothis; species Heliothis virescens. The sequence continues at coordinate 2,448,077 of NWSH02000078.1, read as the reverse complement.
ACTACAGTTTTTGGACTTTAGATATGGCTCAATGCAATGATGCATATACATGATAAAACTAGACGCCTACGCAAATCTCTATGCACAAACTTTTCACAATCGTTCCAATCAAACACTTGTTGCCCAATACATAATCTTGTGTGCTCTGTAGTTCACTGACCCGTTTCGCTCTACTGAATTGAATCTTATCACGTACGTTTACGACTGTGTATATGTTTGTACAAACAATTTGTCATGACGTCTCAATTTGGGTAACTGTTACACACACGGTGTTCCTGTTCTGAACAATGACCTGAAAATGATTCACACTTTTACGGTAGTTACGAGATCAGACGAGACGGACTGTTATTCTGTTTAGATGCTTTATGCTATTCGGTCTTTAGGTTAGTGTCTAGGTCATATTTTGCATCTTTTAAACACAAACGTTTGTAATTAGTAGTTTTAATAAGCTTTCACTACTCTCAGTTGTTGGGGTTACTTTCACGTACGTAATGAAGATTTTTTGTGCCAGAAGTTCTGCAATTATAAAATTGTTTACACAATTAAATAATTTTATAATTGCATTTTTCTCCTGCTTGCTAAACTAAGTAGGTAGTTGTCCATCAGTTTGGAAACTTGTTTGTCTTATAAGGCCCTTTGGACTCTGAATGAGCAAGTACGTGATGTTCATCATAAGTTTACTCATTGTATTTCATAAAAATCATAATAAAAGCACAATTCTTCATTTTCTACTAGTGGTCATATAAAATCTACTTGCATAAGTATAAACAGTTAAATAAATTGCCAATTCGTTTGCTAGAATTATTAGCTACAAGTGGATTTAATATGAAAACAAAGACAAGTGTACCCGAAGTCGGGTTTGTAGCTAGAGATAAATAGTTCTATATTAAAATATTATTCATTCATCTATTAAAGCAACAAGTTCATAATCCACTGAGCATGACGAAAGAGGAATAAGTAATTAAGTTAGATCCATAATTAGTCCGTGCATACAGTCACAGGTTTTCATGGGAAAAAGCTTCCCTTTTATTCAATAGTTAAGGTCTTGAAGGAAAACCGTTCGGAAGAGTTTGCAATTATCCAATTAGTTCTATTGTTCATTTCCTGGGTTTATTAGGTATTTGTAGTTACTTTGTATACATATATTTTAAATATTTGTTTAATCATATTGCAGTTCCCAGTATTTGTCATAGTATGTTGCGTTTTATCTCGCATTATGTTGCATCAAAAATTTTGCGATTATGATAAAATTACGTCCGTTTATATCTATTTCTATAACCAAGACCCCTCATAATGTTTTGGAATTTAAAGACAATACACATAAATGAGTTGTAACAGGTTGCTCTTCCATCGTCTGCCTGTCTAGCAATGCGACAATGACCCATATCCCGTTTACGACTTCCGCGAGCAAATCACTAGCTGATACAAGCCATATTCTAGCATTACCATATCAATATGATGTTGCCTTACACATATTCCTTTTGTTCGAACCGTATGTATTCCTATTTATCGATACATCTAGTAACAAGTTTGTTCTCAACGAACAATAGCTAAGCAGTAATCCCGGTGTTTCACAAGGAACTATTCTTGGCCCTTGAAATAGACTTGAAAATTTAGAAAGACACTTACCAATAAGATTATTAGCGGTGACAAGTATACAGCACAGGAACAGTATGGCTGATGTGATGCGATAGTGCATTCTGAACACCATGTTGTCTATTACAGCCTTGTCGATGAGGTAGCGGACCTTCACGAAGCCCGCCACCGATGACACCAAGCCAAATACCGCCATCTTGTATGTGTCTGTTCACTTCGTTGTCTGAAACAAGAAAAATAACAATGAAAATCTAGACAAACCAGCATTTGCATTATTCATTCTTATTTCGCAGTCAGTATGTAACTGATTTTAAATTGATGTTTTCATTTACGTTTCAACAGAAGGTAAACTGTCTAAGCTACCCTTTGTCTTTATTAGAACATCGCTACATCAGCCACAAAAGACTACCTACTATAAATACATCGACGCGTCTTAACTAACTTCGTGACAAGTACCGTACGCCACCCATACGAAATTAGAACTTAAATGGTTAACTTTATTAGTGTTTTGATTCTCTACCAATGTGCGTAACAGCTGTGCCGACACGACCGCGCCGTTCTCATGTCTTCATTTTCATGTAAACATTGGCTTTATACGTTTATATCTTAAATCGATAAACAGTTATGTGATGAGACCGGAATTCATGTCTATTAGGGCTGGTCTTCTCAATCGATGACCTCAAACATAATTCAACATTGTAGCTACCTTTCGCCCACGCTTTGTAAGTCGGGTCCATCGGTTTTTTATAAACCAATATTTTTTCTTCGTGTCTAACTCCACGTGTAAATATGTGGTCGCTGTATTGACTTTTATACTTTACTGAGTATTCTTGTGTTCATTTTGGTCTATTGCCGTAGGATGTGTACAAATGAATGAATGGTTAAGGCAGTCTAGTAGACAACTCATGACAAATGGATCTAACCTTGACGACTTCTTGATCCCGTTCCTACGCGGTGTCGCTTCTAACATCTGTTATTTAGGTCGCTCGCAGGGGGCAATGCTATTAATTAATGATTGAAATTTGTTATGAAATCAGCTCGGAGACGAGTGTCTATTAACTGTTATTGATAGAATTTAATATGTTTCGGATCCGTTGAGTTCCTATCATGCGTGTGAATAAATGTGATATTCATCATAACGTTCACGTTTATGTCAGCTTGCATTAATATTGCACGTTAGTCGCTCAATAAATTCTGTATTATGGCAGACATGTTGAATGAAACGAGTCTTTTTTAACTATTTTGCTAACATAATCGTAACCGTGTTAGGATGGAGTGCGGTGGAGGCGATGTTGCGCCAGCGCAGGGCATGTGGCGGGTCGTCGACCGGCCGCTGTTCGTGCGCCTCCTGCGTTTTTAACCTCCCTCCTCCCCCGTGCCCCTCGCTGCTTTACCTCAACCGACCCTGGCTGATGCATCGCTTGGCAACGCGAATTTTACGCGGAAACCAGTTTGGACGGCGACAATCGTTGCCAAGTTTGCATGTCGCGATTTCGACGTCGATTAGGTTTAAAAGGTTCATTATTATTATTAGTACCGTTTGATATCCTAACTAATTTGAGTGTCTTACGGTTGCGATTCTTACGTTACTCAATTATTTCTATCAATTCACAAATATTTGCTTGTGTCGTGCGTATTCGGTAAAATGTCGATGCGTCCAAATATTCTTTGAATCTATACTAATATTATAAAGCTGAAGAGTTTGTTTGTTTGTTTGTATGTTTGTTTGTTTGTTTGTTTGTTTGAACGCGCTAATCTCAGGAACTACTGGTCCGATTTGAAAAATTCTTTCAGTGTTAGATAGCCCATTTATCGAGGAAGGCTTTAGGCTATATAACATTACGCTGCAACTATTAGGAGCGAAGAAATAATGGAAAATGTGGAAAAAACGGGAAAGATTATTCATCCTTGAGGGCTTTCGTTGCGTGCGCTGCGAAAACGGTTCAAGATACCAAAAATATATGTACGAAAGAATTATTCCTCTTGAAATGAGCTAAAAAAATGTCCGCGACAGTATATGTCTATCTTTTAAGATTAACTCTCTAGAACCGTTTTTATGGTAATCTTTGGTGGAAATGAATGCATTATTTGTTAAGAGTTGTATCAACGTAATAATATTAATCTTTATCCAAATAAATAATAAATATTGTTGTTGTTTAAGAGTATTTAATCTATACTAATATTATAAAGCTGAAGAGTTTATTTGTTTGTTTGTTTGAACCCGCTAATCTCAGGAACTACTGGTCCGATTTAAAAAATTCTTTCAGTATTGGATAGCTGATTTATCGAGGATGGCTATAGGTTTCTTTTTATCCGGGTGCGTCGAGTAGTCTTCTATCTTCTTCTCCTTCTATATAAATAAAACTCAAAGTCCTGACTGATTCACTGACTCAACACCGCACGGCCCAAACCCGTGAACCTATAAAGCCGATTTTTTTCACAGAGATTCATCTTAAGACTCTGACGCGTGTAAAGAAAGGATTATTTTAAATTCGTGTCCTAAGGGGTTGAAATAGGGGTTGAAACTTTGTATGGCGAATGAATATTAATTACGAATTTCGACATGAAACTTGGTGAAGTTACTCCTTGAAATAAATAAGTAAACACGTGTTTCACATTTTTTTTAAAAAAATCAATTAAAGGGTTAAAATGGAGTTTCCGGTTAAAATGGGGTTGACAATTTGTATGGTAAACTAATCAACGCAAGGCCCAAACCCGTAAACCAATAAAGCTGAAATTTTGCACAGAGGTTCATCATAAGATTTTCACGCGAGATAAGAAACGATTTTTTAAAATTCGTCTCCTCAGGGGTTGAAATTCGTATGGCGAACCAATATTTATTACGAATTTCGACATAAAACTTCGTGAAGTTACTCCTTGAAATAAATAAGTAAACACGTGTTTCACCATTTTTTTTAAATTCCACCCCTAAGGAGGTAAATAGGGGTTAAGTAATTTGTATAGGAGGCTTATGATTTTTGAAGAAAGTGACATGAAATTTTGAAGATAGGTTTCTCTTAGGGTGTAGACATCGCATCGCATTTTACGAAAATATACTCCTAGGGGAGTACAACGGGGGTTGGTAGTTTGTATGAAAGTCCTATGTTTTTGGTGTGTTTACCTGATGCAGAACCGCAACAGACGAGCTAAACTGCAAGAGATACAAGAAGGGTGCCATTGTAAAAAATTATCCACGTGATGAAATTTTTCTGCTGAAATATTTAATTTGAAGATCTAGAACACCTTATGTGGAACTTCAAGAGCCCAGCTATACACGTGTAGGAATGATGTCTTAGCAAAAGTTGTTTAAACTGGAGGATTGACTTACAAAAATGAAAGTTCTGAATCGCCTTGCATATTCAGTCGCTACTGGGCTCTTAAAATACGACATCAGATGCTTCAGATCTTTGATTTTGATGACCCCGTTGTCGCTGGCATAAGCGACATGATCCGCGTACGAAGTCGCGGGCAGAAGCTAGTGATAGATATTTTGAGGAACCCGTTGTTTGCTTACGCCGTGACTGATAATGGAGCAGCGGAGAGGGGAGGTGAGGCGTACATTCCGCTGTTTATGACATGCGCAGGCGCACAGGCAGTGGCGGGTGGGCTCCGTCCCTGAACCTTTTGTGCCGCTCTTAACTGCATATCCTTGTTCCACTCGCTTGTTACCGCAGACCATTTATCACCGGCACTTCGCCTTGCTAACTCGGCTTTATTATCTTTCGTTATAAATTACTTTGGCTTTTAAAGGCTCTTCTTGCAAATCAAGACTGGAGCGCTAGGAAGTACTTAGCTGAAGAATGAGATTTTGGATTGAAGAATTTGGATAGATAGTAATTGTGGTTAATGGAAAACACCTCCACATGAACGGTACACGCGTTCAAAATAAATAACAGTACAGACTTTCGTGGGAAAGAATTTAAATCCTCTCGTATCGATGGATCAATCGGACAATAAGCATTTCATCAGAAAGCGTGACTAATGACGTGAAACGATTGGTCTGAATATTAGGTAACGTTTGAGATTTGCAGTGCAAGTGAACGGCCCAGTTTGTCGCTTCTGTTGTAATTTACGTCTCAAGCCTCGCTCGAGGCGAAGAAACGTACTGATTCAGTCCGGTCGGCTGCTGTCGTCTCGTGCCTGATATAATTAACTCTCATTGACTGCGTTGATTGTTAGTGGAATTCCGTCCCGCATTGTTTACATTGTAGAAAAATAATATGAAAACATGTGGTACTTATTATCGTAAGTTGAAGAACCAGTGGGTACTATGAGTAGCGTCAAGACAAGTCGTGTGTGGGTCATAACATCCGCGGTCAGTATGCCTGTCTTTCGTCATGTTTTGTGTCCATTCATACGGAAATGCGCTTCTAATGTGGACCTGCGGTTGCGTTAATGCGGTCCAGCTTATGTTTCATAGCCCTTTAAACTACACGGTCTAATAAAACACATCAATGCATTATTTATCGTCCATATTGCAATTGCAAAGAATTTATATTCCACGGCAGATATTGATGGTTTATCATTCTGGGGTCAAAGATGCACTTTGAAATTCTCTGTGGGTTTATAAACAAAACCACGCTTTGTAAAACTTATGCGGGCTAATTGATAGCGCGTGAGCAGCGTGAGCAATGAAGAATATAATAGACTTTCGAACGTGCTTAGTATTTATCAGCATTACTCTGCTATGTCTTCCAGTGCCAAGCGTAAGCATCCAGAATAATTTACTTAAATTCCAATCCTCGATTTCTCAGGATCATTTGAATATGCTAAAACAACTTTGGAGGCTAAGAAAGACAAGAATAGCCGTGACTTTACTGACAATTAGTTTATTTATTATTTTTATATGAGAAATACGAATACTAAACAAGTTTGCAAGTTCAAGGCGTGTTTTAGAGGTTATCGCCAGGCGCTTCGGCGTCATCATGGATGCAGGTGCCGTGTCCGCGCGCCGTGACAAGAATAATATGTGAGACCGGTTAAAGATGCCCCCTTTTGTGGTACCATACCAAAGAAACTCACACGGTACCAAATGAGAACTCGATAATTTCCTACTCTTTCACGCCTTATTTGAAATTTAAATGCGCTTTACGGTAAATGTTATGAAATCGTATATCAACAAAATACGTGATCTATTGACCTTTTTCCGCGATTGTCTCAGATAATGACAGTGATTAGAAACATTAACGTCATTTCATCAGGAATTTCTGCTAAAACTAATTACTGATCGTAATGTTACAAATTAATAGTAGATACCTAATTATGTCGTATAAATAATTCACAGATAATGTACCTATGTAAGTTATTATTAGTACGCGGTCACTCGTACAGTAGGAAATTATTTTCTACAGTCACTCGCTGTGTAATTGTTATTTTGTTTTGTACGCGTACATGTCCGGGTTGTTACAAAATTAAGCGGGCACTGGTTTGATTGTTTTTATTTCTTTATTCACTGTGTCCTTGGCCGGCAGATCTTCAATGAAGTTTCGTGGACCGTGAATTTCGCGTGTTTGGGTACATGCCGTTTCTCATTGAGAATCAATGAAGAACATCACATGTAACCAATGTAAAAATAATCTTAAATTCCTAATTTTGGAAATTGCAACGTGGTTATTATTAATTTTAAACGAGTCGGTGTGTAAATATATATTCATCCCTTTGGCTGGAATTGCTTTGTCCATTCTATTCAAATGGAGTTCCCGGTAAATAGAACGGCGTCCCTTTCCCCCTTACTCACCGCTCAGGTAAACGGGGACACAGCCGCTACCTGTGACCATGAGAAACTTAACACTGACACTTCGAGGCGTCTTTAATTCATAACATCATTACTTTAATATGAACCCATTAATCGTTCGTTCATTACTTACCCGCCGTTCGTACCTTGCAAGACAGCGGGCGGAATAAAAAAGAAATGGGATGACTATGCACAAGGCTTTTGTTGCCGCACATGTATGCTGTCAAACAACATTCCTCGCGTCGTCGATATGAGTTAAGCTCGACTCAATCCATTCCAGTAAGCTTTTGTGACACAACTCACTTACCTTTTAAACCTAACTGTTACTTTTTCCAGCCACTCCGGTCTCTAAAAAATATGATCGCAAATCGCTCGTTCTTTGTACACAACACTGATCACAGGTACACTTATAATATGTCTAAAAATACTTTGCTACAACGGTTCAACGTCATTGTATTACAAGGGATATGTCATACAATATAATGAAGCGATTGGAGTAAAACGAGTGGCAACTGGGGGCCCGCAGCACAGCGCACCAGCTGCTCGTGGGTCGGAAACGTAACTGAACGAACGAGCGCCCGATCCGATCGGCCTCGTACTCGGTGACTCGCGCGGGATTTTACTACCGATGTTTGGCGTCTCTCTTGCGTGTGCGCATCTGTATCCGTCTCGCTCTTCTGCGCGCAACACTTGTACGGCTCGCATATCTGCCGTCTCCCTCTAAAGCTAAAGTGCACAGTAGCCAGTAGCCAGTACTGAACGAGTTCGAATCGAGGGTCTTGACTCCGTCTTGAGGTTTCTCTGAGCAATACTTTGATCTTTCGTGTCGATTTTTTTGGCGAGATTTTGATGACTGGTTTCGACGAGTGAGGATTGCTCGCGGCTGTTAATTAACACATTTTCGAGCCATAGTAATTTACTAAGTTGCATTGTTTTATTACTTGTAATAATGTATTTAATTTTGATTACATATTAAAATGGATTAAGCACAACATTCATCACGTGTTATTTTACAAACAATATTTCAGCTGATCCCGACAACGTTGTATCAGCTGACTTTTTTGTTTGAACTTGAACGTAGGCGCTTCATGTACACAGCTATTTAATTTTTGCGCACCTGACCTGACCAAATTATCTTATGATCATAAATTCACTCCATATTTAGCACAGATATATGGGTGATATCAGTTCATAAAGAGTCAATTTTATGTCTCGATAATTGCGGGTCCGGTCGGTGTTAAGCGCTGTCGCGGGCTGCAGCCTCATTGGACAGGCATGCGACCGTCTACCTGTCCAACTCGATATAAAAAGCTTGATACAGCTGAGATGTGGTTTTACCCGATTGCCCATATTCAGCACTTTAGCACATGATTACGTAACTTGTAACAGCCTATCAGCGAGCCAGTTTATTATTTTTATTTCTAAAAGTCTAATAATTTTCCACTTAGCAGCCAAGTTTTTGCTGATTCAGTAAGATATTGTGAAAATATTGACTTCTCCTTTCTTGGAACAAGAGATTGTAAAATTTTTGAGATCTGACTTTGCTATGTCTTAGATTACAGTTTAGGCAAGTTAGGTAGGTATATCGACATATTTTCCTCTCCAGGCTTAGTTTTCCCTTTAATCACATTCTGGTATAATTATTGGATTTAATAACATTGCAATATTTTTTCTGAAAGGATTTCCCTTAGATTACAGATTTCCTGTCATCTGCATTACACCACATTTCGTCATTCAGTTCCCCTCGTGGTATTTAGCCGTAGCACAACACTTTTAGGGTAAGTAGTATTATTGTGTAGTACAACTCCCAATTATTTGTAGTTGAATAATTGGAAATTGTACAATAAAATAATACAACTTACCTTCACCAGAATTTTGAAATTTTAATGCCAGGTATCTATGTATTTTTCGATAATTTAGGGTTGATATATAAGTATTCCATACTTTGCTGTAAGATCGCTGTTTTTTTTTCTTGTTGTTTTTTATTTTTAACAAAACACAATTTTTCTTTTCTGTTGAAAGTGTCATACGTAACAGTGTTATTATTCCATCAATTTATACAAGAGGCGACTAAAACACCGATTATTTAACAACTGACCAACTAACTTTTCATATAAAGAAAGGGTTACGAAATAAATGTCTAATGAAACGTCGTAACATGATGAAGTTCGATGCGCCGGAGTTCTGCAAAACTTGATTTACCTGTTTGGTCTGTCACGATGAAATCTAGCTTCATTTCTCGTTTCTTTTCGGCTGGGCTAGGAATGTACTAAAAAAAGACTTGCCTGACTATGGTACCTTTCCATTTGTTGAAATACCTATGTTATACAGGTTAAGTTGTTTAGCACATGGCTGTGTAGAATCTTGATTAATAAATTCCACTTAGTTTTGAAAAATTGCAATGAAATGATTATCAAAGTCCATTTGTTTAAAAAAAAATTTACCTTAATTTTATTACTATACTTACTTAGTTCTTCATTTGTTGTTTCAAGTCCTAGTTTTTCCAATAAGACTTATAAATCCATCCTGCAGTTGATCATTCCATTCTCTGTTAATTTTAATGCAATATTTCAATATCAATAGCTCTGACTAAACTAACGCATACAAATAAGGGTATACAGTATGAAGTTGCCGAAGTGAGTTTTACTCTGAATCGAGTATTTTAGTACGAAACATAAATATTTATTTGTGTAGGTGTCCAAAATGCTACGATTTCGTAGTAGATAATACATATTTGGCAATTTTATATCATCAAGTCACATAAAATGCAACACACGGATTGACGACTTACAAATAGTGTTACGATAATATCAGATACCTACCATTATACTATTTAAATATTAGCATGATGTCACATCCTGAGATATTGGAAATATTGTCTACGTCATCAAAATGTAAATAGGTAGGCAGTAGTTCGATAATTTTATGGTCTTATATCAACCGTCGATTAGACAGGTCATTCACCTCTGAATATTTAAGTAGGTGGCTATGCTATGTCAATTGGTCGTTGACCATGAGAATGAGGAGAGAATATTCACACTATCTATGCTGGTTCTATTCTTGTATCTTCAATTAAGTTGAATTTGCTGATGGGTTGTGACTAGCATAATGTCTAGTCATAAGCAAGTTTTTTTTATCGATATGAAATTAATTACAGATGACATCAGATGTATCTATGTTTTTCCTTAAAGCTAGATTTTTGACACTCCCTAAATTTGCCATTTAGCTACGTTTATTAAACACGCGAGCTTAGCACTAAACAGAAATAAAAATAAACGTATCGACAGACTAAAACCTGAGAGTTAGACCCAGACTGTTGATCAAATCCTTGATCCCACGCTCAGTATGCGTTTGCGACCAACGACGTAACACTCTGCTATAATTGCAAAATCGTCGTAATTTATGCATCTAGTGGTATCGACCACGTGCAAACAACGTCACGAGTCCATTCTACTCAGTTCTGTATATCTAACTTGCCTCGTCTGCATCATTCACTTACATGACACGATATACCAGTTATGTAAAAAGAAATCAACAGTTCCTCGGAAGTGTCACAAATGTTGAATTCGAAGAAATGCCTTTACGTATACACGAATCCTGCCCATACTAATGAGTGAAAAGTACAGTTATGAGCAGCAATCGATTATATGCTCATGCTCAACCTTGAAGAATTATAAAATCAGAAAATTTATTTGCCAAAGTTAAGACAGTAATCATCTTATAGGTGATGTTTGGGATCGGTTTTTAACTATTAGAATGGAAGACCAAGTTCACCGACAAAATAAAAGTCAGTTATATTAAAACAATTGTTTACTATGCATTTTCACGTTCAATTTTCAAAGTAAACAGTTGTTTTAAGAAAAACGGACGGTTATTTTGCCGGTGAGAATGGGCCTTGCTAGCTCGTGTGCGGGCGACGTGCGGTGACCACCTCCAGACATCAGCCAGTGTCGCTTGAATAACTGGTTTGGTGACCTTTCTGTGTTGCACATTGAACGGACCCATACCATGGATTTATTTAGGCAATCATCAGCCAATAAGAGCTTTGTATTCAAATATTTATTCTTATTAATATCAGGTGCGTGAGCAGTTAAGGTCTTATGCCAGTTTTTTGGTCTAGGCAAAGCGTTTTGCTGTCTTACATTGAAATACGCGTAAGTGTAGGTGTGTGCACACAATTGCAAGTATGTCTCATAACTTCTCAAGTAACATAATGACTTCAAAATGGCCATATATGACAAGGCTTTACTGTTACTGTTAATCAGAATCACAATCTTGCATAATAATATATCTGTGTTTCACGGGCTTAAACAAATTGAAATGTGCTGGAATGTCCCTTGTGTGGGAGAGCTTTTGCAAATACAAGCGAGCCGGTTATTTCGCGCGCATCAAAGGCATTCTGTAGGACCACGTGGCTGCGCTATGGAAATTCCTTTGTCAGTCTGGAAGTTCTATAGTTTTGCATAGTTCTTAAACATTACTTAAGCCTAACTTTATATATTTGAAATTTAAGGTAATGTAATGAGTTATTTCAGGGTAAATAAATGTGAGTTTGGCACTTCAGTAGAAATTCCTGGACATTGAATGATGACAACTAAAGATATTATTTGTAGAAGTCTCATACATTATGATCATTATTACAGGTCTATTTTATGTCCTTGTTGTGTTCTATGATTACGTTTGCCTTGCCGTTTTAAAAAGGCTTGAGAGTATTTTGACGTTATATACTGTGCTATTTTATTTATTTATATATACGTATGTCATCATTAAATATTCATATCGACTTATTCTTGTCGCAATAAATACGGCTTACATAGTTTTTTTTATAAACAAAGCACGTTGAGGAAAATCATGATTTAACGTTGACGGCGATGTCTACTTAGATTAAAATTAACATAGTGATTTATTAGGTGTTTTTAAATTGTTACAGAGAATAAATTGATATTCTATTTAATTTCAATGATGATGATGAGAGGTGCCTATAGAATGGGGGGAATCGTAACATTTACTGAATTGAATTGAAAGTGAATGCTTTCAATTTGGAAGACATTATCATTTTCATATTTAGCAATGAAAATCTATTCACCACTTTAAAATTTGTAAGCCTAAAACTGCGATAGGTTTCCCTTTTTAAAGCTTTTGCTCTGAGATTTAAATTTTCAATTTTAACTGGTTTTCCTGAACACGTATGAAAATGGATTTTTACGTCTGAAACAGCATCAGTCATCTTTTGACTAGGTATATTTAATGCTGAAACAATGGACCTTTTTGTTATGACTTTTATGATTCACTTTATTTTTTCAAATATTTTCCCTGTGGTAAAGCGGAATTGTAAGAGGAGCTTGTGGCTGAGTAACAGGCGCACGGGTTCATCAATCATAAGGTTAAGCAAAGCTTGGCGTGGTTGGTCTGTGGATGGGTGATCATCGTGTTCTGGAGGGCACGTTAAACTAGAGGGCAAGGCAAGGAAAAATAAAAAAAAATACATAAAAGAATGTTTGAACGTAAAAGACCTCATTTCCTTCCTTGATTTAATGAAGTAGGTGAGAACCCAACAAGCAAAATCAGTACTTAAAGCATTCTTTCAGAGTAATTTATTTTCACTTATATGAATCTTGTAGCATGCTATAAGGTCGAATTTGGGCGCAGTTATAAGAACATTTAGTCTTATAACTATCTTTTAATATACTTGACGAAGCTCAATAGCACTTATATGATATGAGACTACACAATTACAAGTGCAAACACTCTTGTTAGTATCTGACGTAAGTATTTTATAAGAGCAATCTTTATTTTAGTACAGGTTATTTTCGTTGTTGCTTTGACGGATTTTTTGTGTTATACGCACGTAAAAACATAAAAGTAAACTTACTATTATTTTGTATTA
>NWSH02000078.1:2398269-2413592 GCA_002382865.2 Heliothis virescens | reverse complement strand
TGGATAGCAAGTGTTATTTTTTGCGTGTCATTTTATATTAAAATGGCGTTCATAATTTGGTATTCATTAACTAGTTTTGGGTTAACAATAATTTTCTTGGAGTTATTTTGCTTAAATAGGCTACTGAAATGTTATTTTTTTGCATATCATTGTATATTAAAATGTCGGTAATAATTTGGTGTTCATTAACTATTTTTGGGTTAAAAATGATTTTCTTGGAGATATTTTACTTAAATAGGACAGTGAGATGTTAAAACTTTGGTGATCATTTTACTTTAAAAGGGGGGTACTAGTTTTGGTGATCATTTACTATTTTTGTCTGTTAAAACTTACTATATTTGGTGGTCCGTTAAACATAAGCCTTTAGTAAATATATAAATTATAGTTAAGCGTATTTATAATTTAGTACGTGGTGTCAATGAGTTATATGAAAATTACATACATTTTAATAACACCAATTATTATTTAAGTATTAGTATATATTTAGGTCTTGCTTGACATACTGTATATTTAAATTAAAGTAATGTATTTATAAACAGCAACACAACTCGTGCTCAACCTTAGACACATCATATTCGATGGAGAATAAACGTAACTTGGTTGGGACAATACTAGGCAGAAGATTATCATAACTAAAATGTCATAACATATCAACACTTTTTCATCATAATGTTTAATCCTAACATAATTTTCAGGCATCGTAGTAGCTCTCCGCCTACTATCAAACGCAGGCAGCATATCAGAAGCCGTAAGCTCCGGCGCTACAGTGACAGCCAAACGCGGCTTCCCTGACGTCATAATGCCCGGTGATGTTCGCAATGACCTATACATGACTCTAGAAAAGGCGGAATTCGAAAGAGGGGGCAAAAGTACGGCGAAGAATGTTCTAGCAACTGTCACTGTACATGATAGTACGGGACAGGTTATCAATGTAAGTATTTTAATGATAATACAAACATACTAACCACATAGTGTGAAGGCATTAATAAAAATACGTTTAAGAACCATCAAAGCAATATTTATCTAATTCTCCATTGATGCAGTCGCGATGAGTCACAGTCGGCCGGTGTAACGTTTGCATTATTTTACTACTGCCAGCGCCATCTATTGAGCGATATAGAATATTGGACAACGAAGTAAACTCTTTACTCTTTAGTATTTAACTTTACTGATCTTTCAGATTGTCAGATTGATTCTCTCTTTTAAGTTTTTGTCAAAAAACAATTCGACTGATTTAGGTACAATTTTTAATTTCCCTGTAAAATTTTATATTTTCTTATTAGGTACGTCTGCGCAAATAGTATTCTAATTCCTTAAAAATTCTAAATCATTTTTTTTTTCTATACTAAGCAAAATATTTGTCGACACAGGAATGCGTATGGGGCGCGAGTGGTACCGGCTCAACGTCATATGAGTCGGTAGTATTGTACCACAACAACAGTCCCGCGTGGGGGGAGCATCTCCGTCTTACCGTGCCGCTGGAAACGTTCACCAACGCCCACGTCCGCATCGAGTTCAGACATTGTTCCAGTAAGTATCTACCCACCAAAAACATTTCATGTAAAATGTTGCCATGACGACATAAGGTTTGCCCTGGGAAAAAGATATTAGATCCCATGTAGAACCAAGCTACTGAATCTACACCACCTAACTCTATCGACCCTCGGTTCACAAATTCTACATATCAGTAAAAAATTATAGTTTCGCCGTTTCGCTACCGTCGTTCAGGTGATACGAATCTTTCGTTTCTGAAATAAGTAACGAAACAGCCAACCCATACATTTTTACTGATATATAGAATTTTTTCGTCGGTCACCTATCCAAACCAAACGCCTAAAGCATTGAACTATTTAGTAGATGGTTTGCAAGTTTGCATAAAATCGGTCGAGCGGTTCTTCATTTATTCCTAGGCGGAACAAAGTTCGCCGGGTCAGCTAGTTAAGTATAAAAGGATATATTTTGTATGTTCCGTGTGTAATACCGAGACACCAGTATCTCATGAACCGTGAGACCAAAACAAATAAAATTTTCACAGATGATGTATTTTAAAAGCGAAATAATATAAACTTCCTATATAAAACATGTGTTTGTATTATAATTTTTTCTCGATATTAATAACAGTACATAACCCAGCGCGAATCTGATTCGAATCTTTCCGGGCTTACAATATTTTGTGAACGTAACGTAAGATTTTTGTTTCGTTTGTAGCTTTAGATATTCCACATCAATGGGCAGCTGTTTTTAGTCGTAAGTTTATTTGCAAACGCTCTTCTAGTGATAGTAAAACTGAACGTAGTTTGACTATCAACTTTGACTATACACTGTAACCGGAAGAAATTGATAAAAAATAATGGTCCCGTAAAATCAAGGGATTTGTTGATGAGTATTTTTACAGGTTTTACCCTCAGACTGCTCCAAAGCGGAGTAGAGCTGAGAAGTTTTTAAACGACCAATAGAATTTCTCCACTCAGGAATACGAAATTTACCATTCTTTTATTGTGGTTGTTTAAAAACGTCTTCGTTCCATTTCGCTTCTGTACTCTGGGCTTTAAGCGACATAACAAAATATATCACTAACTCCATTTATTTTTTTATCGACATACGAGGTTCTAACGTCATGTGTGTCTATTACAGCAAGAGATAAAACGGAACGCAAACTATATGGTTTCGCGTTCGCCAGACTGATGGAAGCGAGTGGCGCCACCTTGAGGGATGGAGCGCACGAGCTTTACGTGTATAAGTGTGACGATCCCTCCAAGTAAGTGTTTAAAGACAATCAATATAAGTTTTATTTATAACATCTAAAAAAAGATATGACATACTACTTACAGCAAGGCTTACCCTGGGAGCAAACTAAAAAAAAAATAATGTACACACACTTTATACAAAGCTCGCAGGTTCATTCTTTTTGATCGTCCCACTGCTGGGCACAGGCCTCCCCACACATAGAGAAGGATTGAGCGTTAATCACCACGCTTGCTCAATGCGGATTGCTAATTTATTATTTTTTACAAAACTTCTTTTGGCATGAGTTGAATAAAACTCAGACCTTTCTGTCTGTATTCACAGTTCTTGGCCTGTCGCTAGCTCCTGATTTTCTGAACTTAGTTATTAATGAAACAAGAATAAGAATCAAAATTGCTGATTTCTGATTAGCATAATTAATGACAATAGCAGTACCTTTTCCTGTTTCAGTAACTTTCAAGTCCTTATTCTTTACCATATAAATTATTTCCCAGGTTAACGTCAGCAAGCTACCTATCACTACCGTCATGTTCAGCGGATAGTGCCCGCATGGGGTCATCCAATGGCATAGTGCCAACATTCCAAAGAAGTTCCAAAGAAAATTGTACCATCAGCACTTTATTATGCTCTACTAAGTTAACTCAAAATGGTAAGTGTTTAATAAACAATAAAATATAACAATAAGTTTGATCAGTTATAGTGAGAAGTTCCTTCAGCCCCTCTTTACCACTACTTGTAGATATTATTCATGCAGCTTACGCAATCCTATACATTAGGGTTGCTGCAGATGCGCACTTTTAGTCGAAAATCCCAATAGCTAAATAGGTATTTTCTAATATGAGGCCCAGAGCTCAAAGGCTCTCCATATCAAATTTCAACAACATAAGTTTTACGATTTGCTGTTTATATAAAACTTGAATTATCGCGGTTTAAGAATTAATCATATTTTTCATTTTCGCAGAGGATCTCCTAGCTTTATTACAATGGCGCGCCCGACCTGAAAAGGTTCAAGAGACATTACTCAGAGTACTGAGACTCGGCGACGGATTGAGCTGTGAAGAGCTAATCAAGTTCCTAAGAGATGTACTGGATGCGTTGTTCGCTTTGTTCTCTACCGAAGATGGGAACAGGCAAGTGGAATTTAAACTTTTCATATTTTGGACCAGTTTCACAGTTTCCAGAGTCTTATCTTAGTCTATCTTACATATAATGCCATAAAAAAGTAGTGAAAATGATAATCATTTCTAAGGCATAACCTGTCAGATAAAAAACTTAAACTAAAACTTTCTGTAACCTGTGAAACGAGCCGCTACTCTAATATTTGTGAAATCATATTTTAAATGTTTTGTTTTTTTTTATATGTATTTATAAAATATTTAAAAATATAAAAATATGTGGAATAAATGAATGAAAAACAAAAAGCATGTTTGTTGTAAAACGTGACATAAGATCTACGCATACAGTTACATGTTCTACACATATGTTAAGTAATTAAACTTTTTGATGTATTTTCAGCACGCCACACTCGGGCACAGTATTCCTAGTGCTAATATCGATATGCAGCTTACTCGACGAGAGTCGGTTTCAGCACTTTAGACCAGTACTCGACGTTTATATTGAAGAACATTTCTCAGCTGCGCTTGTGTATAAGTAAGTAACGCCAGTGTGCATTTACATTCCACATCTATTTCAATTTTCCAAGTTGCGCAATTGTTACTACGTTTGCGCTACTTTTGCGCAAAACTTTAACACAAATTATTTACATTTGCTTCATTCCATATGAAAAAAAGTTTATGTTTTAACAAAAAATATTATGAGTTTCTTTATGAGGCAGTTAATTAAATAATTCTTCGTAATATTTTTCGTATTTTTTTTCTATCTATAGAGGCCTTCTCTCATCAGTCCAACACTGCGCGGAATGGGCCGCTAGCGCCGAAGGACAGGAGCCTATTCGCAAATGTCTGCGCTCCCTAGGCGCAGTGTTCCGCCTCGCCGTACGATCTCGACGGCTATTCGCTAGAGCGACCGGCGGACAGTATGAAGACAGCTTTAGAAGAGACGTTAGGGCTGCTCTGCATGCCTTGAAGGCATTTGCGCAACACCCGTATAAAGAACATTTGGCGCCGGCACAGGTTTGTCATATTTTGTACTTGCACCACAGTTTAAATATATGTAGAACAGTTGAGAAGCTACCTACTAACGTTCGCAACGTCACACTCACACACGCACGCGCAACTGGCTTACACTGTATGAGCTAATCTTTATCTAAATTAAGGTGCATGCGATGACCTGTTGATGCCCATTGCCTAAGAATCTTGAATTAAACACCATCTAGCGGGACAATGAGCATCGGGTGATGCGTCGCTTTCACCTTATCGGGAACTTTCAGTATTTTTGTATCTTCAACCCTCGCTCTGTGTTTGCCATATAAGAATCTTAGATATAACCAAACTTTCAATAGAATATTTTTGCGCAATAATGCATTTGTGAAAAACACTTTTGCGCAACATACGTTGTGCATATCTCTAGAACGGATGAATCAAATTCTCTTAGGACGTGGGTGAAAGTACGGGCGAATGCTAGTATGTTATATAAAATATTTAAATTAAACAACAATGTTTGTATACACAGGTAGCCCTGATGTCGTCGTGGGCCGAGGTGACGCGCGAGGTGTGCGGCGCGCTGGGCGCGGGCGAGGCGGCGCGCGCGGCGGCGCTGGTGCTGGACGCGCCGCACCACCACCCGCCGCCGCCGCCGCCGCTGGCCCGCGCACGCCTGCACGCCGCACAGGACATACTGAAAGGACCTTTGGGAGAAGATCCAGGTTAGTTCGAATTCAAAGGATCAAAAGAAATTTTTGTGCAATCCGGAATCATTTCATAAATAGGATTTCACGCAACCATACTAATCATGAATGCTGTTAAAACTTATTGATACTTAGAAGAAGAAGATATGTAATTTTTTCTCTAATGTAATCAAGAAAGTGTCGGACACCTTTAATTATTTACATACTTCTGAAAACAAAGTTAACTGAAGTAAAAATGTTATTGAGTATGGTTATCCGCTCCTGTGTTTGGAGCACGAGACGATAAGTTTAGTACAGTCCACAACTAATTACTCACGCAAGTACGCGCATGCGGTAAGGGCCGCATGCCTCCGCTACACACTGATACCTAAAATTGGTTTCTGCGCAGCGCCTCGCGCAGTGTTCCGTGACCGCCAAATGTTTGGCGAGAATTATCACAGTTTATTGTTACACTTCAGCGAAGCAAATATACTACTGACTATACGTTTTTCAGTACAAGTACATCATAGAACGTTCCTAAGACTTTCTCTAAAACCTTTTTTACCCCTACAGAAGCAAGAAACATAATCCTCACCACCGCTTGCCACCACTTACGAGTCCACCTCGCCCGTCGGGACGAGCTGTCGCAGTGCGCGGAGATGATAGGCGAGCTCGTGGCCTTACTGTGGAAGAAACAGGACCCTGACGGGCCGGTGGACGATGATGAACTGGATCCTGATGTCGATGTGCTGTGCTTAAATACTCTCGATGTACTCGTGGAGACTGTGTTGCATCTCATTGGTGGAAACTCGCCGGTGCTTGTGAGTTTGCTTTTTTATTAAAGAAAGTTGTATATTTGTAAGTATATCCATCTAGTTTCTCAAAGTTCTATTCACCTTTTTACAAAGTGTTATAATAACACAGATTTGAATTGTCTGTAACTTTTACCCGTTTGCCAAAAAGGGTTTTGTTTTTAAATCGTTTATTTGCATCAATATGGATATCTTAATAAGAAGGCTTAGTGAAAATATCGATAAATGTAATACGTTTTTCATATCAATAACGTTCTAAAACATATTATGAATGCATGTTTTTCCTTAGGGAGCAATGGTAGCCGGTCTTCTAGGCGTGATGGAACTACTAAAACCGGTACACTATCAGCGACTGTGGAGCCATCTAGCGCCACACCCGCACGACCGCAAGCCTTTGAAAGACTTCCTCATGCGAGCCTTCTTAGTGTTCCGACATCTCATTGAGCAGGACGTAAGTATTTGAAACACACTTATAGTAAAATATTATTAACAGATTCATAAAAATCTAGCTTGCCACATCCACATCCACAATTTATCGACTATATTTTTGATCACTGTAAAACTTAAGACATTCTAAATGATTGGTTACGTTCATACCGTCAACTGTCTAATTAATTCTCGCTTCCCCTCACTTCGTGAAGTACATTCGGTTAAATTAAGTATTGAACATTTCTCTAGTATTTATCTTTTTGTTCGTTAGGTGTTCCCAGCAGATTGGATGGTGTTGCGAGTACAAAGCTGTAAAGTCTTGCTATCAGCGCTTCAAGATCTCGCTCAACCGTTACTAGAGCGGTTCCTAGGAGATGAGCCGCCACAGTTCGATTCGCAGGTAAGATCATTCTAGGCGAACGGGATGTATTCTCGACAGTTGAGTATAGAATATATGAGTGTTTAACGCATACCCAACAGAAACTACAAAGGGCCATCAGAATTCACAGCGGTAACAGAGCGAATGAAACATTTTTTTTTATATGCGTCCGTCTGATTCTGCAAGAATCATACAAATGACAGATGAATTCGATTGATGCCTCAGCTGCGAGCGGCTGACAGTTGTTTTTGACTGTTAAGAATTTCTTTGACGCGTCGTTGTACCACAGAATAAAGATGTCACAGTAATGAAGCTAAGCCTTGATGTCAAAATGATGACGTAAGCACCATCGAAGTAGGGTTGTCCCTTGGTAGTACTGACTTAATATCTGTCAAACTTTTAGTTCCTAATTTGGCCGAATGCTAGCTGGCGCGGTAGCTCCTGTCGCGACAANTTGTTACTACGTTTGCGCTACTTTTGCGCAAAACTTTAACACAAATTATTTACATTTGCTTCATTCCATATGAAAAAAAGTTTATGTTTTAACAAAAAATATTATGAGTTTCTTTATGAGGCAGTTAATTAAATAATTCTTCGTAATATTTTTCGTATTTTTTTTCTATCTATAGAGGCCTTCTCTCATCAGTCCAACACTGCGCGGAATGGGCCGCTAGCGCCGAAGGACAGGAGCCTATTCGCAAATGTCTGCGCTCCCTAGGCGCAGTGTTCCGCCTCGCCGTACGATCTCGACGGCTATTCGCTAGAGCGACCGGCGGACAGTATGAAGACAGCTTTAGAAGAGACGTTAGGGCTGCTCTGCATGCCTTGAAGGCATTTGCGCAACACCCGTATAAAGAACATTTGGCGCCGGCACAGGTTTGTCATATTTTGTACTTGCACCACAGTTTAAATATATGTAGAACAGTTGAGAAGCTACCTACTAACGTTCGCAACGTCACACTCACACACGCACGCGCAACTGGCTTACACTGTATGAGCTAATCTTTATCTAAATTAAGGTGCATGCGATGACCTGTTGATGCCCATTGCCTAAGAATCTTGAATTAAACACCATCTAGCGGGACAATGAGCATCGGGTGATGCGTCGCTTTCACCTTATCGGGAACTTTCAGTATTTTTGTATCTTCAACCCTCGCTCTGTGTTTGCCATATAAGAATCTTAGATATAACCAAACTTTCAATAGAATATTTTTGCGCAATAATGCATTTGTGAAAAACACTTTTGCGCAACATACGTTGTGCATATCTCTAGAACGGATGAATCAAATTCTCTTAGGACGTGGGTGAAAGTACGGGCGAATGCTAGTATGTTATATAAAATATTTAAATTAAACAACAATGTTTGTATACACAGGTAGCCCTGATGTCGTCGTGGGCCGAGGTGACGCGCGAGGTGTGCGGCGCGCTGGGCGCGGGCGAGGCGGCGCGCGCGGCGGCGCTGGTGCTGGACGCGCCGCACCACCACCCGCCGCCGCCGCCGCCGCTGGCCCGCGCACGCCTGCACGCCGCACAGGACATACTGAAAGGACCTTTGGGAGAAGATCCAGGTTAGTTCGAATTCAAAGGATCAAAAGAAATTTTTGTGCAATCCGGAATCATTTCATAAATAGGATTTCACGCAACCATACTAATCATGAATGCTGTTAAAACTTATTGATACTTAGAAGAAGAAGATATGTAATTTTTTCTCTAATGTAATCAAGAAAGTGTCGGACACCTTTAATTATTTACATACTTCTGAAAACAAAGTTAACTGAAGTAAAAATGTTATTGAGTATGGTTATCCGCTCCTGTGTTTGGAGCACGAGACGATAAGTTTAGTACAGTCCACAACTAATTACTCACGCAAGTACGCGCATGCGGTAAGGGCCGCATGCCTCCGCTACACACTGATACCTAAAATTGGTTTCTGCGCAGCGCCTCGCGCAGTGTTCCGTGACCGCCAAATGTTTGGCGAGAATTATCACAGTTTATTGTTACACTTCAGCGAAGCAAATATACTACTGACTATACGTTTTTCAGTACAAGTACATCATAGAACGTTCCTAAGACTTTCTCTAAAACCTTTTTTACCCCTACAGAAGCAAGAAACATAATCCTCACCACCGCTTGCCACCACTTACGAGTCCACCTCGCCCGTCGGGACGAGCTGTCGCAGTGCGCGGAGATGATAGGCGAGCTCGTGGCCTTACTGTGGAAGAAACAGGACCCTGACGGGCCGGTGGACGATGATGAACTGGATCCTGATGTCGATGTGCTGTGCTTAAATACTCTCGATGTACTCGTGGAGACTGTGTTGCATCTCATTGGTGGAAACTCGCCGGTGCTTGTGAGTTTGCTTTTTTATTAAAGAAAGTTGTATATTTGTAAGTATATCCATCTAGTTTCTCAAAGTTCTATTCACCTTTTTACAAAGTGTTATAATAACACAGATTTGAATTGTCTGTAACTTTTACCCGTTTGCCAAAAAGGGTTTTGTTTTTAAATCGTTTATTTGCATCAATATGGATATCTTAATAAGAAGGCTTAGTGAAAATATCGATAAATGTAATACGTTTTTCATATCAATAACGTTCTAAAACATATTATGAATGCATGTTTTTCCTTAGGGAGCAATGGTAGCCGGTCTTCTAGGCGTGATGGAACTACTAAAACCGGTACACTATCAGCGACTGTGGAGCCATCTAGCGCCACACCCGCACGACCGCAAGCCTTTGAAAGACTTCCTCATGCGAGCCTTCTTAGTGTTCCGACATCTCATTGAGCAGGACGTAAGTATTTGAAACACACTTATAGTAAAATATTATTAACAGATTCATAAAAATCTAGCTTGCCACATCCACATCCACAATTTATCGACTATATTTTTGATCACTGTAAAACTTAAGACATTCTAAATGATTGGTTACGTTCATACCGTCAACTGTCTAATTAATTCTCGCTTCCCCTCACTTCGTGAAGTACATTCGGTTAAATTAAGTATTGAACATTTCTCTAGTATTTATCTTTTTGTTCGTTAGGTGTTCCCAGCAGATTGGATGGTGTTGCGAGTACAAAGCTGTAAAGTCTTGCTATCAGCGCTTCAAGATCTCGCTCAACCGTTACTAGAGCGGTTCCTAGGAGATGAGCCGCCACAGTTCGATTCGCAGGTAAGATCATTCTAGGCGAACGGGATGTATTCTCGACAGTTGAGTATAGAATATATGAGTGTTTAACGCATACCCAACAGAAACTACAAAGGGCCATCAGAATTCACAGCGGTAACAGAGCGAATGAAACATTTTTTTTTATATGCGTCCGTCTGATTCTGCAAGAATCATACAAATGACAGATGAATTCGATTGATGCCTCAGCTGCGAGCGGCTGACAGTTGTTTTTGACTGTTAAGAATTTCTTTGACGCGTCGTTGTACCACAGAATAAAGATGTCACAGTAATGAAGCTAAGCCTTGATGTCAAAATGATGACGTAAGCACCATCGAAGTAGGGTTGTCCCTTGGTAGTACTGACTTAATATCTGTCAAACTTTTAGTTCCTAATTTGGCCGAATGCTAGCTGGCGCGGTAGCTCCTGTCGCGACAACCAGTACTGACAGCACTGGTAAAGGTACATAAATGCTCGTCAGTGCGCATGCGTGTGTGAGTGTGACGTTACGAACTTTAGTAGGTAGCTTCCCAACGGTTCAACATTATATTTAAACTGTGGTTGTACCTCCCAC
The DNA here is from genome assembly GCA_002382865.2 of Heliothis virescens. Classification (NCBI taxonomy): domain Eukaryota; kingdom Metazoa; phylum Arthropoda; class Insecta; order Lepidoptera; family Noctuidae; genus Heliothis; species Heliothis virescens. The sequence continues at coordinate 2,402,704 of NWSH02000078.1, read as the reverse complement.
TGTAGGTGCACCGTGGTCCTTCTCGCGCCCTTTGTATAACTGGTACTAGGTAACTCTTTCGAACAAACCAGCGGCTCTGGCAGGCTCTGGCCCTAGTAGGCCCCGCTGGGGTTTGCTGACTCACTGTGGAGCGCGTGAAATAAATAACGTGGCGCCGTTCTTTATTCGAATTTAGCTTACAACTGTCACTTGTTGAATGTTCAGTCCCAATGCCTAATGGCCGTTTTATGTTGCGCCAGCTATGGTCGGGCTACATGGAGCTGGGCGTGGCGCTGGTGACGTGCCGCGCGCTGCAGCCGGAGCGCTGGTCGGGGCGCGGCCCGCACCGCCCGCGCATGCGCGCCGCCGCCGGCATGCGCGTGCTCGCCACATGGAACATGCTCGGTACGTACTACTAGCCTAGGTCAGCTGTGCGAGGGCTACATGGAGCTGGGCGTGGCGCTGGTGACGTGCCGCGCGCTGCAGCCGGAGCGCTGAAATATTTTTGGAAATCGCCAATTATGTGTTGGAATTTGGCGCGAAAGACAATAAAGGTTTGCCATCCCTGGCCCAGGTAAATAATTACCGCTTTAATTATAATTAGCAAGGTCAACACGTGCTTCGGAGACCACCTTAAAATGTCAACCGTGCGAATCTCAACCACCGGTCGTGACGTTCCACAAAAAAAGAGCAAGAAGAACCTTGAATTGGTGCTAGTCAATGATGTCTATTACTACCGTGTCCATAAGAATTATTTCCTAAAAATGCACAATTTGTTCCCTCAGGTCCAGCCCAACTGCACTTAGTTCCCGGCGCAGTGGGAGCTCTGCTAGAAATAACTTTAGTCAGCGAACTACGCAGAGCGGCTCTGGGCGCGTTAGTAGCGCTAATGGCGGCCGAACGTGCGCATACGGGCGAGGCGAGACGCACCGAGGCCGCGCTAGTCGACAAACTAGACTCCTTGGTCGCTGATAACAAGGCCGATGATCATTATAGAAGACTGTTTGATACTGTGTAAGTAGCTTTCATATTTTTTCGATTTAGAATGTCGCGCGAATCACTGCGCAGAAACTATTATAGGTATGTTTATGTACATGCGCATTCCTGTGATCTGAACTGAGTTGCAAGCCGCCATTAAATTTGGCAAAAAGTCATCCTAAAGTATAGGTATGTGCCATTTCCTGACGAAATTGGGTTACTACATTTCAGGTAACAAAACTCGATTCAAAAGTTGAACGCAATTTTTTTATGTACATACCTACTTGATGTACATAAAAACTTTGCGTAGCGCTCACCACCACAAAACTAACGACAAAATTTTAAATAATACGACTCTAATTACTACCAAACACCTACAAGAAAACACTTCGGCATAATTTTATGTTTATAACAAAAAAACAAACTAATCATACTTCTATTGTCCACGCATCTCAGGGAACATTTGAGCTCAGTGTAAGTACCACTACAGTTAACTTTGACGTCACAGTTGTAGCACATATTATTTTTGGCCGACAACAATCAAGTTAAACACGTTTTTGTTGCATTAATTACAGTTTGATTACAAGAACACAACAATTTGCAGTCAGTTGTACTGTGAACTTGGATAATTGCGCGCAAAATGTTCGCTTGCTTTTCAACGTATTTTGTGAAGAATATTCTTATTGAATGTTACAATTAAGTATCTGCCAATTTTTATTTCTGTTTTGTACTGTATTTTCATTTTGTGCACGTGTGTAGATTTTTTATTTCAATAAGTGTAAAATTACGGTCTACGACTAGCGGAAAACAAGTGAAGAGCGCTGTCTGAAATCATTTCATTTTCATTCTCAACTTTAGTTCGTATAAGTATAAGCTTTATACCAACATTAATAGGGTCCATTTTACATTGACACTCAATCAAAAAGATATGTTCGGTATCAACATTATATTTTCTGTATATAATACAGGTTAATGGAACGCGTGTCTACGGAGGGTTGGCGGGAAGCGGGCGCGGCGTTCGTAGCGTGTGTGACTCGACTACTGGAGAGATTGCTCGACTATCGCGCTGTCATGCAAGGCGCCGAACATAGGGATAAAAGGATGGCTGCTACTGTTAATTTATTGGTGAGTTCTAAAAAGTTACAAAAAATCGAGAGAAAGTTCTAGATAGCGCAGATATTCAGATAATACCACAGAAAAGTATTCAAAATTAAAATAATTTCTATGGTATTATCTGTCAGATAGCTAACTAGAACTTTATCTAAAACCTGTGAAATGGACTTATTTGACTTGTCAAAATATGCTTAAAATACATACAAAAAAAACTTTTAGGTGTATCCCTCTAGAAGTCGGTGTCTAGAGGTTATAATAATTTTTCTAGGTATTATAATTATTTTGCCACCGACTTCTAGAGAGAGGTATGAAAATGTCTTCCATCTTGGCTTGTTCTGCTTCTTTTAGATTGTATAATAATGTTACATGAAAAACTCATCTATACTAATATTATAAAGAGGAAAACTTTGTTTAATTGTTTGGTTGTAATGAATAGGCTCAAAAACTACTGGATCGATTTTAAAAATTCTTTCACCATTCGAAAGCTACATTATCCACGAGTGACATAGGCTATATTTTATCCGGGTACGGGCAGTAATTCCCACGGGATGCGAGTGAAACCGCGGGAAAACGGCTAGTGTAAAATAAACTACCATACTTATAGATAGTGTCCGACCGAAGGTCTATTTTTGGCCGAAGCCGAAGCCGAAGCCGATTAATCGGCAATCGCGACAACCTTCGGCCGAAGCCGAAGCCGAAGGTTTATAATCTCTCAGTTATTAATTTTTAACCGACTTCCCAAAAAGGAGGAGGTTCTCAATTCGACCGTATCTTTTTTTTTATGTAAGTATGTTCACCGATTACTCGAAGATGGCTGGACTGATATTCAAGATTCTTTTTTTGATTGAAGAGCTCGTAGCTAAGTCAAAGCCGCGCGGATCGACCGATCATAAAGTTAAGCAGTGCTTGGCGCGGTCAGTCCGTGGATGGGTGACCATCTAGTCATAACGAGTTCTTCCGTGTTTCGGAAACGGAACGATTAAGGTGGAGACTGGGGGTACCCGGAGCCTGGCGCAATTTGTGGAGAGCAAGTGCGTAGTAGGTATAGTCGGTCAGCGGGTTAGTCCAGAAAGAGCAGAAATGGTCAGTGGACCAGTAGCTTGAAGCCGGAAGGGCTGACGAGGAGGTTGCACGGTATGGAACATGGGGGTTGTGCGAGGAGCAGACGACAGGCAGTCGCTCCATGTAAAACACTGGTTCTCAGCTGCATCCGGTTAGACTGGAAGCCGAACCCAAAAGAATTGGGAAAAGGCTAGGCAGATGTTTTTTGTTTGAAAGGATGCACGTCACAGGTGGTCCCATGATAGGGAGACCAGGATCTGATGATAGGAATCATGGAGAAATCGAGAGAACTCTTCAAATTTCATAGGTCAAAACTTGATTTTTTATATTGATGATACTGTTACGGGACCGACTGTCACTGTGGGTATTAAAATAACAATATTATAGTTTTAGACCCGAAAACTGAAAAGCATAAAATAAAAAACTTTTTTACAAAAAAACAAAACCGAATTCACAAGTAAAAAACACTGAAAGGGATAAAAAACGTAACAGTATCATCAATATAAAAAATCAAGTTTTGACCTATGAAATTTGAAGAGTTCTCTCGATTTCTCCATGATTCCTATCATCAGATCCTGGTCTCCCTATCATGGGACCACCTGTGACGTGCATCCTTTCAAACAAAAACATCTGCCTAGCCTTTTCCCAATTCTTTTGGGTTCGGCTCCAGTCTAAACGGATGCACTGAGAACCAGTGTTTACATGGAGCGACTGCCTGTCTGACCTCCACAACCCAGTTAACCGGCAACCTGGCACCCCTTGGTAAGACTGGTTGTCAGACTTTCTCGGCTTCTACTACCCGTGACGACTGCCAAATGCTCAAAATGGCAGCCGTACCACCAGTTTATCGTGCTTCCGAAAACACGAAGAACTCTTATGACTAATGGTCACCCATCCACGGACTGACCGCGCCAAGCACTGCTTTAACTTTATGATCGGTCGTCCGCGCGCTTTGACTTACTACGAACTCTTCATCAAAAAAAGAATCTTGATTATCAGTCCAGCCATCTTCGAGTAATCGGTGAACATACTTACATAAAAAAAAAGATACGGTCGAATGAGAACCTCCTCCTTTTTGGGAAGTCGGTTAAAAATTAATAACTGAGAGATTATAACCTTCGGCTTCGGCTTCGCGAAAGGTTTGTCGCGATTGCCGATTAATCGGCTTCGGCTTCGGCTTCGGCAAAAATAGACCTTCGGTCGACACTATCTATAAGTATGTAGTTTAATTTTACACTACCGTTTTCCCGCGGTTTCACTCGCATCCGTGGGAATTACTGCCGTACCCGCTCAGCGTGGGCGG
>NWSH02000078.1:2368334-2384002 GCA_002382865.2 Heliothis virescens | reverse complement strand
ATTAGAGCCTTTATAGGCCAAGAACAACTGATGATACAACTCTCCCTCTTTTGACGACATTACAGTATGAACACTATGAACTCACTTTAATAACACCGACTACAGCAGTGTGCTTCTGCATAAACACTAACCAATACTGACAACGAAAACAACATTAAATGCCGTACAATACAATCTAGGGATTCCCCGTGAAATATAAACGAAAAGGTTGGCCAACTTGCGAGAACAAAGTAAAATTGACGACCAGAATATACAATCGAGGGATTCCCCGTAAAACGTAAATGGGTTGCCAACTTGGGAGTTTTAATTCCCTAATTTTTTATTTAAGAAAAACAATGTTACGTAACGTGTTGTAAGAAAGACCCCCTCCCGCCCTTGTAACGCATCGTAACGTTTCACGAGGCCCCCCCTCCCCCCAAATTGCGTTACGTAATACTTGAACGCTCCCAAATGCATTTAGTTTTATGTGTCGGGGCCATATAACAGTGATATAATATTAGTTTTCTCACAGTTACAATTCACTCACTATTATACTAGACTTCAAAAATAAAAGTATTTTTTTATTATTTCATCTGCTGTAGAAATAAGAAAGAAATAAATACGGAAATGTATAAGATTTTGTTTTCCAATAGTAATATTTTTATTTTTAAAGCAATTTATATTAATTAGGTATAATACCAATATTGGTTTGAAAGTTAATGGTTTTGGAGTGTAATATATTTTATTCGTGATTTTACTTCATTATGATTCCTAAAAAGTATTAATTAATTGGGCAACATTTTTATAATTGACATTAATTGTAAGTATCGCACTGCAATTTAATTCGTATTATTTTTTATAAATTTTATTTGAGCTATTAACTTTAGCCCTTATAGCTATCAACAGTATTGCTTTTGCATAATATTGTAATGAATCATCAACAAAAATTTTACAAGTCATTTTGGACTTTATGTTTTCTAATTAAAGACTATATTTATGCTATTTGAAAGTCTTTTAGCCATAAAAATATATTAATCAATTTAGTCTATATTATATTCTTTTGCTCAAAATCTACCTATGTAGTTAATTTGTGGAGTCTGTCTTTGTGAAAAAAAAACATATTAGAAAAGAGTATTTTCTGCTGTGCTGTCGTTCACAGGAAAAAAAATAAACGAGTTCAAAATATAGAGGTTCCCCAATGTTCTTATACTTTGGAAAAATGTACTCCTCCTTATAGTAGCTGCAAACTCCCTAATCTATGGTGCAATTTTGATTTACTCTTTGTATCGTATTTTGATGAATTTTGACACATTTTTCGTATTACAGAATTTCTAATATCAATTTATCTTCTTATGAATTAAAAAATATTAAGTCTTTTTTAGGGTTCCGTAGCCGAATGGCAAAAAACGGAACCCTTATAGATTCGTCATGTCTGTCTGTCTGTCTGTCTGTCTGTCTGTCTGTCTGTCTGTCTGTCCCTCCGTCCGTATGTCACAGCCACTTTATTCCGAAACTATTAGGACTACACAGTTAAAACTTGGTAGGTAGATGTATTATATTAACCGCTTTACGATTTTCGTACAAAAATAAAAAAATAATAATATTAGGGGGGGCTCCCCATACATGAAACTGAAACTAAAATTTTTTTTTTTCATCAAACCTATACGTGTGGGGTGTCTATAGATAGGTCTTAAAAAATGGTACCGAGGTTTCTAAAACCATTTTTTCCTAAAGTCAATCATTTTAGAGTAAGACACTCCCAAAGTGCCAAAATGTGTGTCCCCCCCGCTGTAATTCTTAAACTACCAAAGTGAAAAATCTGAAAAAAATATATGTTATAAATCTCAATAAAAACTACCAACCAAAATTGGTTTGAACAAAATACGGTCAGTGGTTTTTGAGATATAGCACTTTTTCAGTAACCGCAAATTATAACTTTGTTTTGGCTAATTTTAGGTAATAAGTACGTTTATTTTTCCTAGATTATGGAACGGAACCCTTCATGTGCGAGTCCGACTCGCACTTGGCCGGTTTTTTATATTTGTACCAAATTGTCTTTTGAGATTTATAATACAATTTAAATAAACGCTTTAAATATTTTGATCTCTTGTTTTCGAAATTTGAAAGTATGTGAAACTAATAAAATCAATTTTCATAGCTGAATGAATATAACTTCCACAATATATTAATAATTATATTTTAATAACAAAAAGCAATGCAATAAATATACCAAATAATATAAGTACACAATGTGAAACTAATCCAACTTTTTACTCCAATTTAAAAAGTCTTTCCGATTGTCAAGTGATATTTTTCATACATTAACGCGTTAGATTTTTTAACTATAGCTCTTAAGTTCTAGGTCTTAAGGTTTACATTTCCAACGAACAATTTCATAAACTCTTTACATCTGTTAATGTGTTTACTCGTCTGTAATCGTAACATGTATTGTTCCATATTTTATATTTTACTATTATGTATTATCTAGTTTTTATGACTATATTATTACTGTTGTATACTTGAAGGATTTTGTAGCCATCAACTGCGCGCCATCTTGGAAAAATAAGCTTGGATGATAGTAAGAGTAACAAAGCTATGGTGTAATATTTATAGAGGTTCTAGAACCATATGAATATAACGGCCAATTTCACAGGTTCCAGATAGCTATCTAACAGATCATGCCTTAGAAAAGTAATCAAAATTAAAAACATTTCTACGGCACTATTTGTCAGATAGCTATTTAGGATTTTATCTGGTACCTGAGAAACTGGCTTACGGCCAGTTTAGCTTACTGTTTTATATTAAATATTTTATACAGTAATCCAATACCAATGGCCTATTCTTGCAGTTTTAAATAAAATGTCAGATATGTTTCTACTTGGACGCACAAAATATTTAAGTAAGTAGATGTTTTAATTTCTATACTTTTAAAAAGGATGGCAAAGCAAAGATGATGGCTTTTGAAAAACAGCACAGACTTCAAACGACTCTAATTATTATACGGCAGCGTTTGTTCTTACCAATGTAACTCTCGAGTTAATTTTATAAATTTTTTATCATATACATGTAAAAGTTCGTTTCACCACCTTGATATATTTATTTTCAAACTTATTTGACTAGACTCATATAAAATATTTCAAGGAAAATAATCTTGGGGTGGTGAAACGAACCCCAATAGAAGTTTTTGAGCATTTTAATGTTTCTATTAACTAATTATGTACAACAAGTATTGAGTTACCTAAGCTGAATGATTTCGACTGATATTCAACTAGTTATTGTATGGTTATGTGTGATTATTGTATTCCTTTATGTTAATGTTATCATATTTCTCAGTAGTTTAGACGATTCGTATTTAAATATAATTTTAGCGTAACTAATTATAACCGTACCAAAAATTTCTTCAGCTATTTTTATAAATAATTTAATATTACATACGCATTGGTATTTATTATGTTTTAATATTGTATTTAACGATTGTACTGGTGAATTGAAAAATAAATTGAATAGTGTTAGGTGGATATGTCGCCAAATGAAATTGTTCAGTACAAAGCGTAGTTGAAGAGGGCGCTGACTAGTGATGGAACGTAGCCATTTATCATCAGTTTATATGTAAATGGCAGAAATAAATATTTAGTTGGATGCATGAACCAGTGAGTTTCATTTATATCCCTTACCAATAAATTAAACAGTCATATTGATATAGGAATAATAGGCGAATGAATTATAATATCGTTCATAAATAATAAGCTTATAATCCTGTTTCGATAGCTAATTAAGTTCTAACAAAACGGAAAGTGGTCCGCGCACCGCCGCCGGCGAACGCGTTGTCATGCGAAACGATTATTGTATTTATCGATTGAATTTCTAAATAATAAGCGCTCTTAGCCAGTAATTGAAGGTAGTCAGTTTGAACGTCGCCCGACTACGAACACGGGTGTACACGGGAGATGAACGCACATTGTGTCCGAAGATATGTATGGCTTGTGACAGCGTCAAAGAATCGTTAGATATGCTTTAGGACGAAAACAGTTAAATTCAGATTTTAGTTTTTGCTGGTTTATAAAAACGGCAAATTCTATAGAGTTCAATACTTATTAGATCTAAGTAAAAAATGAAAATACTTCTCATTAGAAGAAGGAATTTTAGGCAAGTAGATTAATATCATATAAGTATCTACAGTTAAGTAGGTACTTGTTCCTATTCATCCGGGTCAAAGGCATCGTACGTATCGTGCACCTATTGATTTAATTTTGGTAACGTGAGTGCCAAGTAATCTGCCTTACTAATCAATACTTAGAAATAGATAACTTGGCACCAGTCGTTTCGCATTCCAGTAAAAGTGCCAACTTATGTTTCAATATAATAGATGACAAGATACATATTCAATAAGTAACGAATATTTTGTGCCATTATCATGACAGTTACCAAGATGCGAGTCATCTCAAATTATCTCAATAATAGCTTCTACCATGGGTTTCAACCGCTTCCCTAAAGAATTCCTTCCCGTACCCGGATAAAAGGTAGCCTTTAAATTATTCTGGTATATAAGCTATATTACTTCCAAGTTTCATCAAAATCCGTCAAGTCCTTTTTGCGTGAAAGAGTAACAAACATACGTAGATACATCCTCACAAACATTCACATTTATATTATTAGTAGGATTAAAAAATAAAATAGAATAAAAATAGTAATAAATGTTTATCTTAAGACTCATTTCTACCACACTAATCTCACATACAGCCGAGCCGATAACTTCTCAATAGCCCCGCCCACTCTTGCCCTTAATGGACGCGCGCTATGTTTGACAATATTCGACACCTTAATGAGGGGGAAGACGACTTACATCACCCATTGAGAGCTTACGTCGCTTGCGAATACGCGGTTGATGCAACCTTCTTGCGAAACTACCTCATTGTGCTACGATGCCGATAATAAAGGTAATAAATTCTATAGTTACGCATGGGCCTATAAATGGTTGGTAACTTGAATACAGATTGAAGACAATTTTATGCATATTTTAATGTGTATGATCAGTGGTGAGGTTCGTTGTGAGAGTTAGCTAAGAATCTAGAAATGCTTAAAAAATATTTCCATAAATTCCTTAACTGATCTAAGTAGGTATACTGAGCCACTACCTACATTTCAACTATTTTCAACCTGCTGACCTATGGCAGTTTTGATATTGCCTCTGAAAAGCCTTGAAAATGAAATTAGAATGCAAATTACTGCTTTAATTAGTTCCTTTCTTCCTGAAGAGAAGAATATGTTTTACAGGTTTGAAGGACATTAGTTCTTATTTATAAATGAATGAATTTCAAAACCTACCTCTTTAACTAATTGTCTAATTATGTGATTTAAAAAATAGGCATTCTGAAGGCTCCCTTATTTTATAATTGGCTTCAATTATCTCACATCATTTTAGCACAATTCGTACTGGATATACTTACTTAGGTACTCTCTAAGGATATATTTAAACATTCTATTAATGAATGCTAAATGCAATTAATTAAAACATTGCAATGTCATTTCTTATACTTGAAAAATATTGCCTAAGAACTAGCGAATTAATTCTTAGCAAAGATCCCCCACGGAATACATCCATAATATTCTTTTAACATAATAATATGATTAAAACCTAAAAAATGAAATCCAATTAACCATCACGCAGTTAAATAAAAAGAGAATATCATTAGAATTCTTAATGCTCATGTCAATTGTCCATTACATTAATTGCGACATAAATTGGTTAAATGTATTAAAATTATGTATGGAAGGCCATGTAAAGTGAATAAACGAAGCTACGGAGACACCTGCTTTTTTGTACCAATTCATTATGATAACACATTTATGCCAATAGTATCTTCAAGCACCAACGCGATAGTTGAAACAAGTACCAATAAGTACCTACTTTTACCTCTATGATACCTTTAAAGTGTTGTATAAATAGCCTGCCAACTATTAGTCTTATTAAATACAATGGTCACTTAATTATACACTTGATAAGTAACGTAGGGAAGTTTTTGTCTTACGTTGTAGCAAAGTGGGCCTTTAATGCGGTATAAATTGTATGTTAATGTGTTGAACACCGTTAATAGGGATGTTACAAATATTTGTAGTTAGCTATCTTTACTTAGCTAGTTTATTTTCATTATGAACACCATTCACACATGGGGCATAACATGACTAAACTTTTTTCTTGTTTACACCGCTAATACACATAAAGCTCTTACGTTAGCATCTTGAAAAAGAAAAATTCTAAGTGTCATATGAAACGTCACGTATCATCTGCGAGATTTGATTCAATTGAATTCTTTAATTTTATTATTTGCTTCATTGATTTAATAATTCAAAGAATCCGTCATGGCATTAGCTTTACCTATGGAATCCAACCCCGAGACGATGAACAAGTATTTGGAGAAGTTGGGTGTCTCTGAAAAATGGCGGATGGTTGACGTAATAGGTTTAGAAGACGATGCGCTGAACTGGGTCCCACGACCTGTGCTAGCCGTTATCCTGCTGTTCCCACTCTCCGACGCCTATGAGAAGCATCGCCGCGACCAGGAGAATGACATCCAAACCAAAGGCCTACAAGCTCCCAAAGATGTATTCCATTTGAAGCAAGTTCTCAGCAATGTGTGTGGAACTATAGCCTTAGTACACAGCGTAGCGAATAACACTCATCACATTGAATTAAACGACGGCCTTTTGAAGAATTACATCAAAGAAGCCAAGGACCTCGATGCGGCCGCTAAAGGGGCACTCCTCGAGAATTCTACTGCTATCTTAAACGCCTATAGAGATATAGTGCGCACGGGAAGCGAGCCAGGCACAGAGGTTGAAGAAACTGTCAACAACCATTTTGTCACTTTCATCCATAAGGATGGGCACTTATTCGAGTTGGATGGACGCAAGACTTTCCCTATAAACCATGGCACTACTACTCCTGAACGTCTGCTAGAGGACGCTGCGAAGGTCTGCCGTCAATTTATCGAACGGGAACCGGATAATATCGGCTTCAATGTGGTAGCTCTGGTGCCTACCCAGTAATATTTCCCATTTATTTGTTTGAGCATTTCAATTCATTTATTTTAAATACATATTAATAATATTGTCAGAGTGTAATTTACGAACACGTAGAGTTAATGTGAGTCATATTCTTTTTGCTACAAGTATCATCGCTAATGAAATAATCGCATAGCAGTGACGTGACGGGGCTGCGCAGCGGCTACACGCGATCCTTCAATATGGCACTACGAAAAATGGCGTTCATTAATTCTCTTCATTAGCGAATACCGGCACATTCAGTTAGCTGCACCGCTGCACGGACGTCGATTTAAGTCTTTAATTCATAATTAATCTTGTAGTATTTAACAAATCGCCACTCGGTGTTCGAAACGGTGCGTTCGTCTCAATTAAGATATCCTCGCGCACTGCCAACACGGCTCCCGCATTCCTCCTTAAAATTCTCTATCTTCGGAAACTAATTAAAAATTCGCCTCGCCTCCGTGGTTCGGTGTTCAATCGGGACGATATAACTTCATTTAAAAACGAGCAATCTTGTCGAAGATAAGGGCTGGCGAGAAAACAACGAAGAGCAGCGCTCGCCACACGCGGCAGCGACGCGCCCGGACAAAAAGACAAACCAAAGAAAGAACTCCAAACTTTTAAATGGAACGCGAGAGAATTCACCGCGTTAACTATGTCGATACTGGGAAGGACGCGACATCGGTAAGTCACGTCACCGAATAAATGACGCCGGCACTGAAATAAATATATAAATATTGTGTAAATAAACAAAATAATACGGCGGGGACCCGAAATGCTTTAAATATTCAAATGAAGCGAGCCGAGGTGAAATACGAAGGTGCGCTCGCTCGAGTTGAGCCCAATTAAATCGGTGCCACTGAGGTAGAAATTAAAAACAAAAGGAAGATGACGGGGGTCCGGCGCGCATTTTTCTCATGAGTATTATTAGCGCGATGTCAACCCACAAAAAATGGAGTTAGAGGGTTGTCGTGGCCGCGATCATTATCGACTACATCCCGCGTTTTGTATTGTTTTGATAAGTGTGATGCTCTTGCGCTCCGACGTTTTGTTGACATTTTATATTCACCATACACATGTGATTGATATGCTCGCATCCAAATTAATTATACTGATGTTTAAACTGCATTCTTCGCGGGTAGAGTTGTGTAAAACCTTGCGCAAGGTTGACGATACATTCTCTCAAAGCATGATTGCAATTTTGAACCATCATAACTTGTTTCTCAAGTATATTAATATCTATTTCTATGCTGCCTTATAACAAGCTCACATGTCCCATTGTGCACAAAATAGTGCGTCAATCAACTGACAAGTGCGCATGAGATGAATTAATGGGTGAAAAACAAAACCTTAAACAGTGTTGGGCTCGGTCATTAGTCATGAGAGGCCTGGCGAGAACAGATTTAATATTTGCCTATAAATCAATTATAGACGTGTGGAGTCGCTTAGTACTTAACGCTTTATTATTGAACTGCTTTCTTAAGCAGATATGATAAATTACTTGCGTGTGTTCTCTTTAGAATTAGTTTTGGAGATATGCGTTAATGTTGGTGCCAATGCGGGTATCTACAATTTACTTAAATGAAAAATTTCTGGAAAGTTGTTTACTTATAATTCTTTGGAAATTATTTTTAAAACATTAACATAATGGACTAAACATTAATGTTAAACATATTGATTTTTACCAAACTTACACAGCTCTATTTTGAGACAACATTCACAATTGGTAATACTTTAGAACGATGGGTTATGCCATTAAATCTTTTCCACATTATTATTCAATCAAAGATTCGATTCGACATTTTCAATACAAATAACGAATTTAGTTGTGTACGTATGTATATTTGTTGTTCTCATTCGTTATAAAGTTCAGATTCATTAACACTCGTCGCGACCTCAGCGCCTCTCGCACGATTTATCCAAACAAAATACATTTATTTTAGACAATGAGGATCTAAGTGCTTATTGGGAGAATATCCTACCACTGAAATTGTCCCAGCCACAGTAACACGTTTGATTATCATACATTGCTCTTCAACTTCTGCGAGATTTTATAAAAGCTTATTCAAGACGAGTAATGGATTGTGGTCTTTGGTAAACAACATGGAAAGAGATAGTTTGTTGAATGCAGGCTCTCTCCAGGGGTCCGGGCGAGGCCTACCGACGCTCATCACTATTCAATAAGCTCCATTTATTGAAATTACATAATTTGTGTGTGAATAATGACGATTGTGATGAATCTTCGTGGGCGATACGAGCGACTTGAAGCCGATTAACTTTTGACCGCTACATGATATTAATAAGCAGTTGGTTCGACACTCGCTCCGCTTAATGACATGGAAATGGAGTGGGCCATAAGCTGTGCGTTCACTCTGATTTCTGACGTCGTTTATTTGAATGGATGGTCTTGTATGGGAAGCTTTTGGGCGAGCAATATGATTTCATTAATATGACTTCAGTTTAAATGTAGAAAGCGGAATTCTAGGTCATCTGAATAGCCGCTAAATATTATTTATGTCATTTTGTCGTTTATGAGTTTCCTGTTTCCTTGCTTTTATTTTGCGATATTTTTTTATTAAACTTTAAAGAAGTTCTACAAAAATGTCTAGTGGAGACACAATAAGCTTGAAGCTTGTAGTTTTACATAAAGCTTTATTTCTCCATCACAATATTTATTTACAATACCTAGTTGTAGGACATTGCAGAAACATTTGCGACGTACATTATAGTGGCTTATGAATAAAACATATTTCTCGTATACCTACTTACAAAACGAAGGAATGCGACTAACCATTACCTGATTTCGACATTTTGGGAAATAACGACAGGATTTATTGCAGTTGTTAATGTCACCTTTCCTTCATTATTTGTAGATAAAGTATAGGTGCAACTTTACGTTTCCGTAAGTATTTCCTTCGTAGTCCTTTTAAATTACTTACCTAATTTTAAAATTAATTAATATTTTTAGGGACTGTACTAATGTCAACCCATGTTTGACGATTCTGGCAATATTTTCAGACATCCAGCTTCAGAAATTCTAGGCACTGGTAACTTTTTCAGTTACAGGCAGGCCAATTTTTTTGAAATAAAATAATCTTTCGTCGCAGCCAAGGATACAAAACAGCATGAATTCACAGATAGCTAAACGTAACAGCAACACAGATCTAAGAACTTATCAATATGCGCTTCTAAGTTACAATAACTGAGTACTTACTAGGAAAAACAATTATTTTCTTTCCCTCTCATTGTGATGCTAAGCGGACGCTCTAAGACACTGCTCACGTAGGTCCAGTTATTATTTAGATCAACTGAATACCTTCATGCCTTCAAGTAGAACTATGCAAAAACTAGATCTACATTATTAATAGCCAATAAATTAACTGCTATAAAGATCAGAGTTTCCGCTAATACATTTTCATGGTAATTGTGGAATTAAAAGCGCGGTGTTCGTCTATTTATGGCGAAGTGAGGTTAACAATTGATCGATGGAAATTGATCATCTGCATCACAAAGTTTCCGACTGCATGAGGCTTCATGTGTCAGGTAAACTTGAAAATTATTGGATGGATTAACAACTCTATTTTAAAATAATAATGAGATATTAGTAAAAAAAAATTAAGAGACTTTTTGCCGGAAAGGTTTTTAAAAGAAACTGCTTTTAGTAGTTCTTAAGAAGAGAAATAACGTTGCTTAATAATGTGTTAATTTTAATGTTACAGTATATTTTAGCTGACACCTGTGCCGTAACTGGAGTAAGCCACATAATTCTTAATTGCGCCATTCCAGAGTTCTTGGAAGCGAGACACCCACATCCAGCCACTTATTTACCAAATCAAACCATTATTTATATTTTTTCATCCGGATTTTCGGGTAAACGACCGAAACGCCAACATCCAACGACATATACGTAGAAAGCTGGATGATATGTACCTACAAATGCGCCTGCGCAGCCATGCCGAGCGTTTACGACTTCCGAGAATCGGCCGAAGGTACCCGACGCTATCCGAAATACGGTAAATCGTCTAAATTAAGTAGATGTGACCACTCCGACCTGTATTTATTAATATGAGGTATGTATTAATTTGGATATTAGTTTTGTTGTAGCCGTTTTTATTTTTAATTATCGTGATGTTAAATGAAAAGTATCGTGTGTTAATTGGTGATCCTTACAAGTTGATTGATAAGGACGTCGCACATTAGAAGATAAAATCCTCATATTAAATTTTTCGAAATGCTTCTGTTCGTGTTTATGTTTTTAACTTGGGGTTAAAGTACTTTAAGAACATGTTGGTACAATTTTATTTATAGGTATGCCCTTAGAAAGTATAGTAAAGTTTTAGATATGTCTGAAAATACACCGTGAAGATTGGTTTCCTCTGACCAATAAAACAAATATATTTATATATATACATTTTAACTATACCTAATGCATTCCTTGAAAATCAACCATTTTCTGGAAACTCACAGTATTAGGTATATAGCTACTAATACAACGTGGAAAGATATTTTAAGATTCCATTACACCGCATTTAATCTGAGTGGGGATGATGGATGCTCCTGCGCACGATACATTGGAACGCTTAACAACAGGAATACCTAGACTCGTTATTTCATTTATTTTTACACTGAATCCAGTTCTACGCAGTTTTGTATCAATCATTTGACAACTTGTTCTTTGTTTTGTTTACCTTATTTTATGAGTAGCTGTTGCCCACAGGTTTACCCTCATCTCAAAGGAAGCTAGTGTATGAGGAATTCAGGCTGTTCACGAGTTTCAGCGCGAAAGCTTTACAAACGAAAATTGGACCATGTGAAAGCCATTTTCCTGAATACGTATTCAAAATATGGTGAGCCATCTATGTATGTGACTCTTTGAATATCACACATACTGTGACTTTCTGAAGATAAAGGAAACATGGAATAATGGATTGGTACGATAGGTTGGAGCGGGAAAGCTCGAGATGCTTCGCTAGAGAGGACCTCAGATTATACATGTTTTTTCCGAACGACCTGGGTAAGGAAAATTAGTGAACCTTTTTGATATTAAGGATGTTCCAATAATCTAATTTTGGATTTAATTGTGTTTGCAAATATGAATTTATGCATTCGGTAGTCACCGGAGGACATAAAACAGTTGTAGGTTCAAATTCGGCAGCGGCCGCCCGCAGCGCGCTTACTCCTTCAATTATGCCCCGAATGAATTCCATTAAACAAACGCAGCGTTTTACTGCTGAGGCATTAAGGCGACAGTCCTCGTAAACTCGCCACTTGATTGATAAATTCTCTTCAGTAACTGCCGGAGCGTCGTCCGCGTTATTATTGCTACCGAACGACATTAAAATCGCCGCGTCCGCGTGTAATGCACCAACATAGTCATATTATGAAGTAGGCCACTTAAACTTGGCAATATCAGTAAGTTGCCAACGTTATGAACCCTTATGTTTCCTCAGCGAATAACTATTACGTTGCCTTCAATTCATTACTGTTATTCAGGAACGCTCACAGTCAGTTAAATGTCAAAAAGTTTTTGACTAAATTAAAGTGCTCTGTAACATTAATTCTTCTGTTAGGAACATTTTTTACGTAATATGGGCGATAATTTTCATTTTATTGACTCGGACAAAGAAAGTGATGAAGGAGAATGACACACGTTTATGACTCTATAAAATATTCGACACCGACTGTGTAAATATATTATTGTCAGTATATTAATTTTGGATTCAGATTTATAGTAAACGCAGTTTGATATTTAAATCATTCTATATTTATTGCCCATTCTTAAGTCACTGTATTTATAAAATTAATTCGCAAACTTTTTATAAGCGTTAAAGATAAGTCAAGTTGAATTCAAGTAGCACAATTTTTTGTCCACATATCGAATATGTCATATGAAATATGAGTCTCATAATAGGTGTCATAAATCTTGTAATATTGTCACATTGACTGCGCTCGTCCTATTAGATATTAGTTGTTCTGTCAGATATTTTGGGATAACTGTATCTGTTTCTTGGAACCGTAGATACCTATGTACAGTCGTGTCCGGTTAATTGGTAAAGTGGTGGGTTAGAGTGGGGAGTGGGTAGATTAATGAGCGGCTACCGCTTGCTTATCGCGCAGCATCTCGCGCATGACTGATCATCTGTCGTGCTCCTGCGCCTCTATGGGTTTAGTGATGGACAAAGCACTGCCTCTTGACTCTTTCTATCGATCATTCACATTTTATTTATAAGTTACTAAAGAAACTCACTTCTGTGTACAAAAAATCTAGACTTTATTTAACATCAGGTTAAAACTAGCGGTACTAAACGCAACCCAACCTATACGCGTAACAATTAAAATGCTACAAACCAGTTAACTATTCCTTTCCGCATAAAATAACAATTTCGCTATTTACGACAAAATTTAATGAAACCTTATTGACCAATAATATCGATAATGGTACTCGTAAGGTCCAGTGGGCCGCCTTACGGTCGTGATATGACTGTGACCGCCAGTTCCCAGAAGTACTCGGTACCTTACGACCGGCGTGCCACATTCGACCGGGCTTTTTTCTTTCCACCTTTTATCGGACGCATTGAAATATTTTTGTGGAGATCAAACGACGTTTAGATAGGTACATTAGGATTAATGTTGGACATCAGTTACTTGTATATGTAGTACTGTTACCGGGAAGCTGGCAGTATGTTGGGTGCATGGAGGATTGTTCTCGCACGATTTTTAGATAGAACGTCCATTGTATTGAGTATTGTTGTTAGTAAACTTAATATGGCTTTTGGAATGTATGTTATTTTTAAGTGGATCCCATGTCGCGGCTCTCGTCCTATCACCAGTGGGAGAAAAGTTCTCATCCATAGTTTGGTTTGTAAACAATGATCAATAACAGTTGTGTAGGTTCTATTCTAATTTTGGGTCATTTAAAGTACCTTAACTTCCAGTAAGGGATAAGTAGGTACAAGTACTAGATGTCTGGTAGTAAATGAATACAAATGACAACATTTCATTATTGAATTCTCCCTCTACAATATGATCGTAACCAAACTTACATTTTGGATGTCGAAAACAATTTACTCAGTCGTAATTTTAAAAATTATCGCACGAAACAAAACACTTGCACCAGTGTTGCGTGATTGGTGGCCATATTTCTTTTAAAGAAAATATATATACACGTTTTTCATTGTGGACAGCAAAAAAGTACAAAATACTTTAAATGATAACGATATTGCTACTGCACGTATTAAGAGGTATCATTTTCAACCATAACAAATCTTTTAAATGGAATTATGAAAGCTTTTTACGAATAAACTTACTTACCTATCTTTGTTGGAAGAACGTTAATTTCAGGCGAATTGCAATAGAAAAATTATGTTCAAGACACACATTGAAGTTAATGACCAGACGCTTTGGGTATTCGAAATGATCTTCAGTAATCGCCTTCTGCATGAAAAAAATACAAAATAGAACTCCTTCACAAAATAAACATCACTTCACATTAACTCTATCACATTTAAAAACGTCAAAAAACAATTCAGAAGCACTCATTCGTATAAATTAATTGTTAATTTAAATACAAAGACTAATTTAATAAGTGACCCGACTTCCAAAATGTCAAAGCTTTTAAAAAAAGAATCATATAAGAACGATGGCTGTAAGAGAACTCCCAGGACGGTGTTATGGTAGATGCGACCTTTTTTATACTTCAAATAAATTGGGAGTCATTTTTTAAGTTTTTTTTCCTTTTTATTTGTTACTAGCTTCTGCCCGCGACTTCGTACGCGGACCATGTCGCTTATGCCAGCGACAATAGACAAAATCAAAGATCTGGAACGGCTGATGTCGAATTTTAGGAGTCCGGGGAAAAAACTGGGTGCGCGAGACGATTCGAGACGTTTCAGATCTCTCATATTTGTAAGTCAAACCACATTTACTAAAATGTTACTTTTATTAAAAGAATCATTCAAATCCGTTCAGTAGTTCTGAACTACTGGGCGGATTAGCGTGTACAAACAAACAAACCAACACTTCAATAACGAATTACATCCATACAAACTTACAACCCCTGTTTTACACTTCTTGAGGTAGATTTTGTTAAAATCCGTTCTTAGATAATGTCTACACCCTATGACGGACCTATCTGCTAAATTTCATGTCTCTTACTTCAAAAACATAGTACTTCGATACAAACTATCAACCCCCGTTTTACACCCCTAGGGGCTGATTTTCGTAAAATCCGTTCTTCAATCATTTTTACACCCTGTAACGGATCTATCTGCTAAATTTCATGTCTCTTACTTCAAAAATATAGGACTTCGATACAAACTCCCAACCCCCGTTTTACACCCCTAGGGGTAGATTTTCATAAAGTCCATTCTTAAATAATTTTTACACCCTATAACGGACCTATCTGCTAAATTTCATGTCTCTTACTTCAAAAATCATTGGAATTCCATACAAACTACCAAACCCCTTTTTTACCCCTTAGGGGTGGAATTTCCAAAAATCGTTTCTTAAAGTATTTTTACACCCTATGAGGAACCTACCTGCCAATTTTCAGGTTGGAAGGTGTTATAGTGTCCGAGATTTCATTGTTAATCAATGAGCTTTCATATTACCGCGGTTTTACTCGCGTCCCGTGGGAACGACTTGCC
>NWSH02000078.1:2350925-2368309 GCA_002382865.2 Heliothis virescens | reverse complement strand
TTTAATGTCACCTTTCCTTCATTATTTGTAGATAAAGTATAGGTGCAACACTCTTACTTTCCGTAAGTATTTCCTTCGTAGTCTTTAAATTACTTACCTAATTTTTAAAATTAATTAATATTTTTAGGGACTGTACAATAATGTTCAACCCAATGTTTGACGGATTCTGGCAATATTCAGACATCCAGCTTCAGAAATTCTAGGCACTGGTAACTTTTTTCAGTTACAGGCAGGCCCAATTTTTTTGAAATAAAATAACTTTCGTCGCAGCCAAGATACAAAACAGGCATGAATTCACAGATACTTAAAACGTAACAGCAACACAGATCTAAGAACTTATCAATATGCGGCTTCTAAGTTCATACTGAGTTACTTACAGGAAAAACAATTAATTTTCTTTCCGGCTCTCATTGTCGATGCAGCGGACGCTCTAAACACGGCTCACGTAGTCCAGTATTATTTAGATTCACTGAATACCTCATGCCTTCAGTAGAACTATGCAAAAACTAGATCTACATTTATTAAATAGCCAATAAATTAACTGCTATAAAGATCAGAGTTTCCGCTAATTACATTTTCATGGTAATTGTGGAATTAAAGCGCGGTGTTCGTCTATTATAATGAGCGAAAGTGAGGTTAACATTGATCGATGGAAATTGATCATCTTGCATCACAAAGTTTCCGGACTGCATAGGCTTCATGTGTCAGGTAAACTTTGAAATTATTGGATGGATTAACAACTCTATTTTAAAAAATAATGAGATATTAGTAAAAAAAAAATTAAAGAGACTTTTTGCCGGAAAGGTTTTTACAAAGAAACTGCTTTTAGTAGTCTTTAAGGAAGAGAAATAACGTTGCTTAATAATGGTATAATTTAATGTTACAGTATATTTTAAGCTGACACTGTGCCGTAACTGGAGTAAGCCACATAATTCTTAATGCGCCATTCCAGAGTTTTGGAAGCGAGACACCCAACAATTTCCAGCCACTTAATTTACCAATCAAACCATATTATATTTTTTTCATCCGATTTTCCGGGTAAACGACGAAAACGCCAAACCATCCAACGACATATACGTAGAAAGCTGGATGATACTTACCTACAAATGCGCCTGCGCAGCCATGCCGAAGCGTTTACGACTTTCGAGAATCGGCCGAAGGTACCACGACTATCCGAAATACGGTAAATCTCTAAATTAGTAGATGTGACCACTCCGACCTTATATTTATAATATGAGGTATGTATTAATTTGGATATTAGTTTTTTGTAGGCCTTTTTATTTTTAATTAATCGTGATGTTAAATGAAAAGTATCGTGTGTTAATTGGTGATCCTACAAGTTGATTGATAAGGACGTCGCACATTAGAAGATTAAAATCTCATATTAAATTTTTTCGAAATGCTTCTGTTAAGTGTTTATGTTTTTAACTTGGGGTTAAAGTACTTTAAAGAACAGTTGGTACATTTTATTTATAGGTATGCCTTAGAAAAGTATAGTAAAGTTTTAGATATGTCTGAAAAATACACCGTGAAGATTGTTCCTCTGACCAATAAAACAATATATTTTATATATTACATTTTACTATACTAATGCATTCCTTGAAAATCAACCATTTCTGGAAACTCACTATTAGGTATATAGCTACTAATACAACGTGGAAAGAATTTTTAGATTCCATTACACCGCCATTTAATCTGAGTTGGGGATGATGGATGCTCCTGCGCCGATACATTGGAACGCTTAACAACAGAAATACCTAAGGACTCGTTTATTTTCATTTATTTTTACACTGAAATCCAGTTGCTACGCAGTTTTTGTATCAATCAATTTGACAACTTGTTCTTTGTTTTGTTACCTTTATTTTATGAGTAGCTGTTGCCCACAAGGTTACCCTCATCTCAAAGGAAGCTACGTGTATGGGAATTCAGGCTGTTCACGAGTTTCCAGCGCGAAAGCTTTTTACAAACGAAAATTGGACCATGGAAAAAGCCATTTTTCCTGAATACGTATTCAAAATATGTGAAGCCATCTATGTATTGTGAACTCTTTGAATATCACACATTACTGGTGACTCTGAAGAATAAAGGAAAGATGGAATAATGGATTGGTACGATAGGTTGGAGCGGGGAAAGCTCGAGATGCTTCGCTAGAGAGGACTCAGGATTTATACATGTTTTTTCCGAACGACCTGGCGAAGGAAAATTTAGTGAACCTTTTGATATTAAGGATGTTCCAATAATCTAAATTTTGGATTTGAATTTGTTTGCAAATATGAATTTATGCATTCGGTAGTCACCGGAGGACATAAAACAGTTTAAGGTTCAAATTCGGCAGCGGCCGCCCGCAGCGCGCTACTCCTTCAATTATGCCCGAATGAATTTCCATTAAACAAACGCAGCGTTTTTACTGCTGAGGCAATTAAGGCGGACCAGTCCTCGTAAACTCGCCACTTGATTGAATAAATTCTCTCAGTAACTGCGGAGCGTCCGTCCGCGTTATTATTGCTACCGAACGACATTAAAAATCGCCCGCGTCCGTGTAATGCACCAACATAGTCATATTATGAAAGTAGGCACTAAACTTTGGCAATATTCAGTAGTTGCCAACGTTATGAAACCCTTATGTTTCCTCAGCGAATAACTATTACGTTGCCTTCAATCTCATTACTGTATTCAGGAACGCTCACAGTCAGTTAAATGTCAAATAGTTTTATTGACTAAAATTAAGTTGCTCTGTAACATTAATTCTTTCTCGTTAGGAACATTTTTTACGTAATATGGGCGATAATTTTCATTTTATTGACTCGGACCAAAGAAAGTGATGAGGAGAATGACACACGTTTATGACTCTATAAAAATATTCGACACCGACTTGTGTAAATATATTAATTGTCAGTAATATTAATTTTGGATTCAGATTTATATAAACGCCAGTTTGATATTTAAATCATTCATATTTATTGCCCATTCTTAAGTCACGTAATTTATTAAAATTAATTCGCAACTTTTTATAAGGCGTTTAAGAATAAGTCAAGTTGAATTCAATAGCACAATTTTTTGTCCACATATCGAATATTGTCATATGAAATATGAGTCTCATAATAGGTGTCATAAATCTTGTAATATTGTCACATTTGACTCGCTTCGTCCTATTAGAATATTAGTTGTTCTGTCAGATATTTGGGGATAACTGTATCTGTTTCTTGGAACCGTAGATACCTATGTACAGTCGTGTCCGGTTAATTGGTTAAAAGTGGTGGGTTAGAGTGGGGAGTGGGTAGATTAATGAGCGGCTACCGCTTGCTTACGCGCAGCATCTCAGCGCACTGACTGATCATCGTGTCGTTGGCTCCTGGCGCCTCTATGGGATTTAGTGATGGACAAAAGCACTGCCTCTTGACTCTTTCTATCGATCATTCACATTTTTATTTATAAGTATACTAAAGAAACTCACTTTCTGTGCTACAAAAAATCTAGACTTTATTTAACATCAGTTAAAACTAGCGGTACTAAACGGCACCCAACCTATACGCGTAACAATTAAAATGCTACAAACCAGTTAATTCCTTTCCGCATAAAATAACAATTCCGCTATTTTACGACAAAATTTAATGAAACCTTATGACCAATAATATCGATAATGGTAGCTCGTAAGGTCCAGTGTGGCCGCCTTACGGTCGTGATAATGACTGTGACCGCCAGTTCCCAGAAGTACTCGGTACTTACGACGTGTGACGTGCCACATTCGACCGGGCTTTTTTTCTTCCACCTTTTATCGGACGCATTGAAATATTTTTGTGGAGAGTCAACGACGTTTTAGATAGGTCATTAGGATATAATGTTGGACATCAGTTACTTGTATATTAGTACTTTTACCGGAAGCTGCAGTATGTTGGTGCATGGAGGATTGTTCTTCGCACGATTTTTAGATAGAACGTCCATTGTATTGAAGATTGTTGTTAGTAAACTTAATATGGCTTTTGGAATGTAGTTTATTTTTAAGTGGAATCCCATGTCCGCGGCTCTCGCCTATTCACCAGTGGGAGAAAAGTTCTTCTCCATAGTTTGGTTTGTAAACAATGATCAATAACAGTTTGCTGTAGGTTTCATTCTATTTTGGGTCATTTAAAGTACTTTAACTTCCAGTAAGGGATAAGTAGTTACAAGTACTAGATGTCTGGTAGTAAATGAATACAAATGACAAATTCATTATGGAATTCTCCCTCTACAATATGATCGTAAGCAAACTTACATTTTGGATGTCGAAAACAATTTACTCAGTCGTAAATTTTGAAAAATTATCGCACCGAAACAAAACACTTGCACCAGTGTTGGGTGATTGGTGCGTATATTTCTTTTAACAGAAATATATTATAACGTTTTTCAATGTTGGACAGCAAAAAGATTACAAAATCTTTATAGAATGATAACGATATTGCTACTGCACGTATTAAGAGGATCATTTTCAACCATAACAAATCTTTTAAATGGAATTATGAAAGCTTTTTACGAATAAACTTACTTACCTATATTTGTTTTGGAAAGACCTTAATTTTCAGGCGAATTGCAATAGAACAAATTATGTTCCAAACACACATTGAGTTAATGACCAGACGCTTTTGGGTATTCAGAAATGATCTTCAGTAATCGCCTTCTGCATTGAAAAAATACAAAATAACCTCCTTACAAAATAAACATCACTTCACATTAACTCTATTCACATTTAAAAACGTCAAAAAACAATTCGAAGCACTCAATTCGTATTAAATTAATTGTTAATTTAAATACAAAGACTATTAATAAGTCCCGACTTCCAAAAATGTCAAAGCTTTTAAAAAAAAGAATCATATAAGAACGATGGCTGTAAGAGAACTCCCAGGACGGTGTTATGGTAGATGCGACCCTTTTTTTATACTTCAAATAAATGTGGGAGTCATTTTTTAAGTTTTTTTCTTTTTTATTTGTTAATTGAGTACAATGGGTGGACAAGATGGCCTGTTAGGTAACATTTTTAACATCATTATAAGTGAAAAGCTGTGAGTGATGGTCTGTGCGCCTGTACTGATGGACTAGTCTTCTCGGAAGTTTGTTTAAACTATTGTTTGTGTAAGAACTTGTGTCTCAGATAAATAGTTATGAATAGACTGTAGTAAATCGTAACCCTTCCAATTTTGTTCGGCATAGTTTCATGTTAAAGTTCTGTGATATCTAATTGTTTTCTTATTTCTACAAAACGCCTTTCATCTCCTACTCATACTTGCGATCTGAACTGATGCAGTGAAAGACTCCTTGCTTATTTATTATTTTGAAGTAAAAATCCTAATAGGTAACTCACAATTTATTCTTATTTGTCACCATAAACTTGGAGACGATCTCGTCTTATGACCCCATTTCATTCATCTTTTGTTTCCAAGAACCAATAGATATAATTAAAACAATAATATCTAAAAATCTAAAATCACGATAAAAATCTTTGGCTCACTTCCGCTCGGAATTCGAAGCAAAAAGAAATCCCTTTTTTTCAAAACTGACATTCTTGAATATTTTGGTATCGTGGGATTGTCTGGGTGCTCCCCTGGGGGCCGGGGACTTCGGTAGCGCCAGCGGAGCACCCCGCCGCTTCGCCACTTACAAAACCAATATTTAATTATGATAAGTTATAATGATTATAAATTAATTTTAGGAGGATGGTCCTGAGGTAAGGGTTATGGATTCATTAAACATAATGTGTGTTCACGCTTTAGAGGGTACACTTTATGGGCTAGTCGTTAATGTCAATTTCGAAGGATTTGATACCTGACAATTGTAGGTAGGTATAACAATAATGGTTATAAGGTATACCTAAGGTACTGAAAATCTGGAAGAAAGAGTTTAATGCATTGATTCAACATTCATGGAAACTCTTCTTCAAAATAAGTGCTACCTCAGATAATACTTACTAGAAATGGATTTAGTATCTATGACATCTTTCGTTATCTAAAATACACGCATACGTGAAAATTATGATAATGGGAAGCATGGCATTTAACTTAGACACCAAAATGAATCAAATCTTAAAAACATTAATGTAAGACAGTAAATAAATCATACGGATAAACAATGTTTAACAGGTCAATGTTAGAGATTGTAATAAAATATCTTTGAAAACTTAGAACACTTTTGAATATCGCAAAATGAACTCTACTACGAGGCCATTAAAAATGGAACTCGTCTAAAGTGCGTGTGTCCATATCTCAAACAAAACATGCAAAGTATTTCTTTAACGATCTCTTATTTTTTATACGGAATCTTCGAATTCTAACCTCTAGTTACTGACTCAAACAGATCATGAGATAGGAGTTGTTTAACTTTTTTTGGTCACATAAAACCACCATAACCGTCTATGATATTTAAGTATCGACAGGTACATCTGGGACGTTCGGCTTGGAACACAGCCGCTGCTCGATAAGAGATGATAAAGTAATGGGCGAGATAGCCGGCCCGCTACCGAATCTGATACGACACGGTAGCGAGCGCACACTCACTCATGACATACGCCATTCAGCTTATTGAATTCCATCGTAATGACCGATCGACATCTCGGCCCGACTCCGCATATAACTCTGACATAAAAACAATATATGATCGTCCACCACAAAGCTAACACTACACGCTAATTTTATTAGGTGACGAGCCTTCAGACGTTACGCTGAAGGGCTAATCCGAAACCCATCAATATACCGTTATCTAGAACGGCGTCTGTAAACCAAGTATACGATCCATAAATGAGTCGACAAGTGCCGGCGCTCAAACCCTAATCGCCGTGCAGATACCCACGAGGAAGAAACTGCCAATATTTATAATACTAAACATAAAATACCACAATAAAACGAACTGCGTCGACGCGCAAAACTTTATGCTAATCGGCAGTAAAAATATAATAAAAGTGCGACCTTGGTGGACGCGTCGCGTTCCCTGCATGCCGTTACTTAGCTGAGCTGGTGTTCTTAACCACATAATGTATGCCTTCACAACTCCTAAAATCTGTCATCGTGAGTTAAACGACACATAAATCGTGGAGAATTTGACACCGCATGAGCGAGTCCTATTGATTTATCGCCTTCCTTAAACATGAAACATGATACGCGAATAGAATTCATTAAACGCTTAGATGTATGTCTACAGGAGAGATTTGGTAACGAGCATACTTGAAATTGATACTAGATGTATTGTATAATGCATTTGTTAGACGGGCAGGGCCAGTGCGCGGCCAGTGGCGGCTAATCACGAACACAGGTAGCGTATCACCATCATCTCGCTCGCGACTTACGATCCATTCCGGTTATTAATGAAGCCGAACCATTTTCGAATTTCGCCGCCGCCCGGACAGACTATTGACGGCTGTTTATTTATCAATGTCTACTTTGACTCGGGCCGAGGCATCATCCGTTGCAAATATTTGAATTAGTATTCAATGAGCACTCGCTTCGCTTTCACAACTTTGACTCGGAGCTGCGTAGCGACCTATTATTGTTCATAGAAGTGTACAATAAGAAAATCAAACAGAATCCCGCTGGTTTCTTTGCACGTATCGGTCGCAGCCAGTTTTTCCCTGCGGACTAGGCAATAGCATTAACATTTCATAACAAACCTGTCGGCAACTACGGGAATTGGCGTTTATTATTACGTAGGCATCATGCTAATTGTCTTCTAAAAACTAAGCTTCGCCGGAAAAGCTATCCGGCCGTATCCAGGGGTTCGCCGTGCCGCCGTATTACGATTAATTGATGCTAATTAATAAATTAATTAACCATGTTAATACTACGCTTGAGAGATTCCAGTTTTTCATGTGCCACGTTCGTATTTGTCCGAGCTGCATTTGTATTGCCAACCGCAGCATTCTGTCTTTTTGTTAGACGTTCTCGATACGGCATGATCTCGTTAGGTGACCATGTTCATATTTCGATATTAATTTATTGAAATTAATTATGAGCTTCGAGATGAAACACTCCTAATTAGGGCTCTGTTATGACAGTCATTCATATAATAAATGATTGAATCAGAGCGGCATTTGATCATAATTTATGTCATATTTTCTCATTTGTTTTCTTAGTAATTAAAAGTGATCCCGACTCGTGCCATGTTTTGTATCGAGTTCCAGCAAGTTAGCACAACGTTAAGATAAGCTAAATGGTGTGTGGAACGTCTTCTTATTGCGATTCCTATGTCCGGAAAATGTCATTACGTGTCTTAATAGCGTTTCAAGTTTTTTTTATTCATCGTACGCGTGGTTATGAAGGTGTAATATTATATATTACGGCGGCTACAGTGACCGGTGGAAAAACTGGAAAAACATTGTGGCACGCGCGTGGTTCCATTGAAGTCTCGCCGCCGCTGACTATGTTGTCACGTATAGGACACTTGACTGAGATTTCTTCTTCGAAATGCATTCTGTTTCAAGAACACGACACAGCCCATTCCTTCCTAAATCTAGATTTGGAAATTGCAGTACGTGATTTAGCGAGCGCGACGCCGCGTGGGCGTACGACTATTTTGATACCGTCTCTGTCTTCTCGGAATGTAACTTTGAATCTAATATGATAAGCAAATTGTACAAAGAAAAGTTAACAATACGTCCGTGTATTCTCTTTACGACCGGCAAAGATATAACTTGTGTGACATCGTAAAAAATGCTCGAAGCTCGCAATATTAGAACAAATCATAATAAAAGTGCAGCGAAAACAAATTTTGTTGGCTCGCAAGAATTTACAAGAGTCGGGCTCGCGGCTCGGCGAGCACGCGTCCGCAGCGAACATAAATACGAACTCCTCGGGCACATAATATAACGAGTATAGGAGGCCAATTTAACAGACTTATTGTCTCCGTGCGGCTACAATGCGAGACACGGAGGGAGACGCAAAACGAGCACGACGCTGGGGACCCCGAGCCTGCCGATACAAAACAATGGTATTTAATCAACGATGATAAATGCTGTATTCAAGCACGTTTTTTAACGATACTGCCGTATTGTTTTGGCGGGAGCTTACCGTTGAATACGGAGATAAGTCGCCGCTGAGAGTGGCTTAGCTGACAAATTGGAATAAAAGGAATATTTATTCGTGTTGGAAATCGTGGAGCCTTGACGTGGGGAGGTTGCGATTCGTTGATATATTCACGTATTCTGCAGACACAAGGCAGACACGACACTGACCTCTTATAACATGTTCACCATATAATAAATTAACATACATTACGACGTGATTAAATGTTGCCCTACATCCAAAATCTTTTTCAGAATCAGCATTGCCTATTCGTAAGAACTTAGTTGTCAAAATAATTTCCCATAAAAAAGTCTAAAACGTCTTTGTGGTTACTCTTCAGGAATGCGTAAAATGTTTTCACATGGGAAATATACACATACTTAGTCCTGGTTCCCGCTATCAAATAAAATCTCCATTCAAAGTACACCAAGATATATTCCGTAATACATCGCAACACCGCAAACGGCTGTACTTTCAACACTTCCAAGCCCAATATTACGTCATAAAAGATATATTAGCATTGCGTACGATGAGTTTTGTATAAATCACATGCATTTTGTTGAAATAACGCTGAGAATACGATTGGCATCTGGTCTGCGAGAGGCATCGTAAATTTGTGAGGTTTAACAGCAGGACGCCGTATTGAGGCTGAAGGACGAAGCATAGAGCATTGATTTATAAGCGCTGGGCACTGGGCAAGCAAGCATGACGCACCTGATGTATTTGTTCGACTGTCGACACATGACAATGACGATTGTTCTTCATGAGTTATGAAAGCTCTGTGGATATTGGAAATTGAAACGTTGTAGTTATTTGCGAATGGATTTAGTTTATCAGTACGCGTAGTCGCAAAGTTAAATAAAAGCTCGCAATGTTTCCTTGCAGGAATTTCAAATGTTTTGAAACAGTAAGATAGAAGGATTATTTTGTGCAATAAATATTAGTCCGTCGCAAAGTAGATTTTATGAAATTATGGTCCATAGAGCTATTGCTACGGTTAGGTCAAGCATTTTTAACAATTCAACATCAAAAGCCCAAATACTATTTGCCAATAAGTTATAGGTACACCTATTAATTGCCTATTAAAATTTTAATTAAATGTGTGTGTCGAGTGAGGCCGCTCTTACGGTTTTAAATCTATACTAATGATAGTTTAATTAAACACGCTAATCTCAGGAATTATTAGTCAAATGTGAAAAATGCATTCAGTGTTAGGTAGCCCATTTATAGAGAAAGGCTATAGACTTTTTATCCGGGTACACGGACTTCTTATCCACGGGAGAAAACGCTGTCAGAAGCTAGTATGGAATATAAGGAAAACTTGACTTGTACTACTCAAGTTTTCCTATGTCAACTTTGTCTAATATTGAGGGGCTCAGAAATTTTAACTTAACTTATTAAAACTATATTTCATCAACATTCCCAAACCGACAAGAGAGCAAATAAAATACGATCAAAAACCTAACGAGATAAGAATCCATACGTCTCAAAAATGGCACTAACGGTGTTTGCAGACTCGATAACATTCCTCAACAATCAACAAAAACAATTATGTTATAGACATCGTTTTGTGTTGTGTGTGTCCCAGACGGGCTCGTGGCATAACCCGCGTTCCAATATTTATGCAATTTATTCATATTGCCGTCTTGTGAACTGGGCTTTAGTTGGTAAGCTTAGATTTTGAAATATTAAGCTGCATCGCTGGTTTCAGACTGTTTAGCAGTTTTCAGTTTACTGTGACAAAATAGTTATGAAAGTTGGCAGAAGAGAGGAGTTATGTTTACCTATACTAGGATTTTCATAAGAATCCCTGAAAAAAAATTAGGCCTTTTCCATTTTAATAATTATTTTAATAATTTCCAATAGATAATTATCTATCGGTTCAGTAAAAACTGGTAACCAAAAGGTTAAAATTATAGACAGTGCTTCCAGAATGTATTCCATAACTGTCAGACTCTAATAAACTCTTTATTCGGTTTTGTTTTCCATCTCTTTATTCTCATTCGATTCGATTTCGGTAAGACAGTTTATATTGTTGAGTAATCGCCAGTTAATTCTTGTGTAAAAACCAGTCGTAGTAATACTCACATATCTATATTTTTTACATAGGCCTTTTTTTAATTATAGACAAGTTTTTGATTGTCTTGTGTCTACAATAAATTATTTACCACCAGACCACCAGCATCTTTGAAATCTCAACATTTTCCATTAGCAGATTCACATAACAACTAGAATAATAAGCACGCCTTTTTGCCAATACTTATGATATTCTATTGTTTGACCAGAGCAGCTCTCGTGTATGAATTGTAGCGCGAACGAATATGAAAAAGGGATGAAATAAAACAAAAACCTAACACAATAGCCTTTAGTATCAGAGCTGAGAGGATCGTTGTCAAATTTTTATATCCTTTAAAATCGGGGTTGCCATGCGAGAGAAATGGAATTGGAAAACAAATTATTTTGTACGTAAAGACTACTTTTCTTCATTCCTATTCGGAATATTTTTTTCTGCTTTTTTTTTTTTATCTGGCAGCCCTCTAAAATAATACCTACAAAACAATTTGTTTTCCAATTCCATATATCTCGCAAAGTAAAACAGCCTTTACCTTTAGCCTTTACTTTGAAAACAACGAAGAGATCCTGAATTTTACAATAAATGTGCTTAATCAATTTAGATTAAATGTGTGTTATTGCAGTGGAATTTTCCACCAAGACGCAAAAGACTATGAAGACACATATTGGTAAGTCATTGACATTACATTCGTTTCGAAAGCCACCCTAGAGAGCCAACACCCAAAAATCAAGATTCTATGCTCATGGGGTGCCACAGTGGCAACACTAACAGCCATCAGTGTTGCAATAAATACGTCTGGCGGTGACAGGCAAAAAGGCGGGAATGCGCGGGCGGCAAGCGCGCCCGGCGGTCTCCGCGCATGCGTATGCCGTGACGCTTTTTGGCCAAATTCATATTTAGAAGCGTTTTGGTATTTTTTTCTATTTTCGTATTTACAAATCGTTTTGATGCCATTGTGTTGGCAATATTAGTATCATATTACGGCTGATAGGATTAAAGGATTTTATTCTAAAACATCAACTGTTATTGTATATGCAATGTAGGTACAGATCGAGCTTCTTCACTAAAGACCATACGTAGCGTGTGAAATTATTGGGTAGGTGTTTTATACCAGGATTTTTTTTCAGAAGTGTTCATGCGATAGGATCACTTAGAAACTTGGTTGCATGTCCCAATCCAATGAAACCTTTGTTACAGAAAATGCTGCTATATTTAGCTGTCCTGAGGAATATGAATTGTTAGCTAACCCCAGCTGATGTTGCTTAGATCTAGAAGTAGCAGCGATTTCGCAACTCAAAGACTACGACAGCGCTTGCGTGCTGGGCTTGCCCGAACGTGCAACATTCCCCGCGGCCGCCGCTATCAGATGTGCGGGCGCACGTGACGGAATCCCGCCCCCCGGACCCTGCCCCTCGCACACCCTCCTCGTCTTCCCAGAAACAGAGCATCTGAAAGCATTCGAGAGCAGCCGACGTGTCCCCACGTCTAACTACAAGTCTAACGCTACTCCGGAATGGGGCGTGCGTGAGTCGTTTCGAGTCCAGCTTTATCTCGCCTAGATGACTGTGCTCTGGCATTTTTACGACATGTTCCGTGAATAAGCTAATAAGGATATCAAATGTACCTGTTGGGTTACATGTCTGACCATGTAGGGTTAAGAATTTCAAGTTAAGTATTATCAAAGTATCCACCAAGATTAACAATGCCGATGTTTTCTTCCAATGCAGTAACCGAAGTTCTGCTTGCAGAAAACTCATGCAACAAATAGCCAGTCAAGTGCAACAAAGAATCGAACGCTAAAATGATAAGTTCTTAGAAATGGGTATGTCAACAATGGCGGCAGGGCGCGGGGCGCGGGTCAGGCGGCGGCACCGACACTCGCTGGATGCCTCTCTTTGAATAATTCGCGTTGTTGTTCGGCGCCGGTGTTAGCAATTGTCACGCGGTTGTTTTACGATAGCATCGTGCCGCCGTGAGTCGGCGCCGCTGATCTAGATCGCGGCGTCCGCACACCAAAGACGTGCACTCGACGGATAAAGTCGTCACACACGACGTTCGCACCCGCGCCAGGTATGCCTTTGAAAAACGCAGCGCAATCGCAAACTATTCAGCGTGCGCTCGTGATGGCATCCTAGCAACACTGTCGATGGCTTAATTTACTGCGCACCGCATTTGTTTTAAGCTTTGAGAGCTGTAAACTATGTTAGATTTATAATCACTTGCAGTGTCTTAGTGAGAGCACATCCTTTGAACATTGCGCTTCAATAGACGTTTGCTATCTAGTACTTATCGCGTTTTGGAGCAATTGCAGGTGTCACACAACAGAACGCGTGAGACCAAATCAGTGATTAATGGATATAAAAGCATCTACCTCTGATAAACTAGTACTTATAAAATAAATTAAAACGAGTAAACATTTCACCAAAAATCATTACTGGAAAAACCGCTTGGCTTACCTTGGGAGCTAGAAGCAAAAAATACATCATTCAATTATATTTTCACGCCAAACAATGATCGCAAACACCAACCAGATTCAAAAGAATGGCCGCACCACTTCTTCGGTGCCAAATATTAATAACCGCTAAACAGATTATCGGCATAACTTCGCCAGCTAAGTTTTTCTCACACCGTTCGCATCACTAATTCATACCATCTTCTCACGTACGGTCTACAACATTTTATCTGTGTAACGACAGCATTCAGAGCTTTCTGTTGTCCTAAAATTATTCTCAAATGGCACGACAAGGCGTAAGAAGTCCAATTGTTTTCGTCGGAATGCTATGACAGTGTTTCTTTGGCCGTGGGTTCGTCACCAGCCGTGTCGAATATGGCACAGCACGGTTGTACCGAAGCATTCCTGGTTTTTCTACAATATTAAGCGTCGTGGCCGATATGGGCCGGTACACATAACCGAGGTGTGTATTGTAATGTTATCGCCCCACGTATTCGTTGATAGGTAATTTGTCGAATGGCTCTGATATTAATGTTTTTGGTTCATGTTTCGGTGTCCTCGTTATGAAGTTGTTTTGTGTTGACGTGGTTTAAATTATGTAGAAGTAGTTGTCGCACCATTTAATACGCTATTAAAGAATTAAACTTTGCTTTCATTAATCAAGTCAATTTGGTTTAAGTAGCTTTTATTTCAGAAGAAGAATATAATGATGACTAAATCATGCAAATTGGTGAATTCCCATTCTGTCTCCTTCTGGATACGCTTGTCAATATATCCCTTAAAGTTTACTTATGATAATGATATAACTTTAAAGATACACAATACATAAGAAGTTATTTACCCAGCAGCTCGGTACATTGTTATCGATCACAGCCTTCTCTAAACTCCCCAAATATTTGACTGCTCTAAAAAAAGTTGTTAAGCCCTCGTTCCCAAATTATAGTGTTCAAACATTTTAATACAACGCTAAGAAATGTGCGTAAAAGTTTATAAAATGGTGGGCCATAATATATGTACCGGTGCCTTCTGGCGGCCATTACTTAGGTCCAGGCTTGTTATTAAATTCGGCCTTATTTATTTATTTATGAGCATGTTTATTGTATGCGACGTGGCCGACCATTCCTGGGTACTGACTCCATCGGAGGTATGTGAAATTTTCTTTTTCTGAAGAAATGATGTCGGGATGCACTTTCCCGAATTTCAAGCAACATTCGATTTTTGGTCATATTTTTTTTATTTTGGTAAGTGAATTATATGCTGCCGAAGCTGAAGCATTCCTAGATCACAATTTTTAATTTTATTTAATATCTGATTATTATTCAATATTTTCATAGCCATTACTTGTTTTGGTATTAATACTAGCTTAGGTGACCAATATGAATAGCGTCCAGAATCAAGACATTTACCACATTGTACAATTACAAATCCCTAAAGATTGACATCGCCACCCAAAAGTAATTCCATTGTCACTACCTCAAAACAAATAACACGAACGAGCAACAAAAGTGACGATTATAGCGCCTAGCTCGGCCGCCACCTCTCGAGAGAACTTTAATCCAAACTTAATTACAGATGAGCGGCGATCACATGAAATATCGATTTGGGAGGAATATTCAAACGATCGGTACAGGTGCCGCGTCACGCCCTACCCTGCGGCCCACACACTTACGTGTCGGCCCAGCGATGCCTTCAATACTCTTACATTAATTTATATCATAACAAAAATACATTTCGCATAGTAAAATAATCATCGAACAAGGCACAGTACTTATTTTTAAATTCAAATAAATATCACTGCAAACTTCCTAACTATATGCAACGGACGTAAAAGTAAGAAAGTATTTTCCCTATCTCTCAGATTTATCTGTAAAACCTACTCGGCTTTCTCGGATCGTTTGCAAGGAACATTAGCGAGGCTCGCGCCGTCGTCGGCAGATGCATCGGGCACGAATCGAGTTTCCCAATAATTTCATAGTGAGTCTCGATCGAAGTGCTTCAGTATCTCCGGATCCATCTCTCGCCGACGGCCACGCGGCCTGCTATGTACGGCCCTTATTAAATGCAAAATATTGCAGCTTTACATAACCGAGATCTCGTTAATATTGCATTAACAATATTTTATAAGACGCCATGTTTTCGCCTCGCCTTTGTACGTGATATGTTAGTAACGATGTGTAGAACATCCAGGTTCAATGATTTTGCATTCGTTTTGTTCGATGAGGTTGTTTGTTGGCTCTAAGCTTTGTTGTGGTAACTTGGCTCGATGTTGTATTTCGCTAGAGGAATTTTAATATTAATGTTTCTAATTTTATCAGTAACCGTGGAATCGTTGAGTTCCACAATTCATGTTGTTCTTTGTTTTATCGTATCCATGTAAAATGAAAGCTGTTGAAACATTGAACTTGTTAAGCAGTTTCTACGTTTGTGATGCAACGAAATGTGGAAATCTATGTAGGTAATGTAGATGTGTATCGGGCGGCATTCAAAAAATGTTGATTCCCAAATGCAAGGCAGCGTTATCTCCAAATGTATCAGTAGAACAACGAACACCAGTAACTTCCTATTGCACCAGTAATGTTGTTAGTTTACTACGACTATTATTATGTAAACAGGCGACACTATCTTTGTTTTATTATACTTTAATTACGAGACCTATGTTACTGTTCAAGATTTGTGTATTTAATTAAACTCGGCAAATGGGAAAGCAAGGGAAATTTTATGTATTTTATTTAACATTTTCTTTAACTACCGTATGCGATGCATTGTTTTTCTCAAAGCAAGCACTTTCTAAAGTGCCAAAAAAGTAAGATTGAGAACTATTTTTTAAGCAACTACCTAATAATTGGTATCGATCACCACTAAGTATAACCACTGGGTTCTTCTCTACTTTCATATAAGTCATGTAGGAACCTAACTAGTCTCAAATCTTTAACTTGAAAAAAATCTTTGATTCCTTCATAGACCAAAACTGATAGCATTTTTAGATGCAACACAGATACCTAACATAACTACAAGCTACGCATGCGCACATAGCCCGTTATCTGATAATAATTAGCTAATTAAAACGGCTACTTACGCGGTTACAAGGAAATACTATTTGCTCAAACTGAACAATTACACGGATCGCGCTTGTTGCTAAAATGCTAGGTATTATCATTATTCGCCATAGAGTAAATATATACTAGAGAAGTAAACCTCGTTCAAATGCGTCGTAAGAAGCGATGCCATTTTTGAGACGCAACGACGTAGCTTTGAAACTTTTGACATCCAAATGACATTTGAACAAAAAACGTATATCTGTCTCTGTCACACAAGTCACAAATACATAACTGTCACTTTGATTAGACAAAGATGGCAATCTAAGCTTCCAATGGCGATATGGGGTGGCCTACCCATGTGAAATGTTACCCATTTTTTTTAAATATAAAAATAATTGATAAATATAAATTTAATATTTTACTCATGAATTTCTGATGGGATGAATGAGAATTTTATTATTAGTGAAATTATTGAGATAATCTCATTTTGAATACTTATTATTTATTATAAATCATACTTTGCTTTGCTAAATCATATATTTCTAAACGGAAGTTCTATTAGTTCCACTCATTTAATACGGCAAGCTGCATCTTCATCCTATAGTGTGATTATTGTTACAAAAATATTTAAAATCACTTATTCAATAAATAATCATCATCTCCCACAAATGTGGGAAACTCAAACGACCCTTCTTAGTGGTAACACTGAACCCGGTATAAAAATCTTACATTTTATATATTTAAAAGTATTTTTAAGTCAATTTAAACAACAAGCTCACGCAGGAAAAATAATTCCGTTT
>NWSH02000078.1:2327778-2349713 GCA_002382865.2 Heliothis virescens | reverse complement strand
AGTTCCACTCATTTAATACGGCAAGCTGCATCTTCATCCTATAGTGTGATTATTGTTACAAAAATATTTAAAATCACTTATTCAATAAATAATCATCATCTCCCACAAATGTGGGAAACTCAAACGACCCTTCTTAGTGGTAACACTGAACCCGGTATAAAAATCTTACATTTTATATATTTAAAAGTATTTTTAAGTCAATTTAAACAACAAGCTCACGCAGGAAAAATAATTCCGTTTAATTTTGTATAGATAAGTGATTTTTAAGCGCAGTATTTTACTACGAATTCGGCCATTTTTTCCCCCCTGTCAATCAGTTGGCGTCCGATAGATGACTGATTTGACATGACACAAAACTATGTCTTAAGACATAGATAGAGCTGTCAGGCTACGACGCGGCCATTGCTTCTCTAGTATATACCTCTATGTTATTCGCACTATGTTTTCTGTAGTAATAATAGTTGTTATACAGGAATCTTCATAGTTCAAGTAACGGTAAGTTACACGCGGAAAATCTGTAAAGATTAACTTTCTATACTTAACTATACACTACTTAAATTATAAATTAACATTAGATACCTCATACTTTATTTTTTTATTGAAAAAATGCAAATATTAATGAGCGGTGTCGTAAATAACTCTAGCATAGGTAAATAAGATTTGCCAACTTAAAACCAATATTCATAAATAATTGACGATATATTCCTAGCAAGTCACTTGAACAAAAATTATGCACTTATTTTCTCAATTACATCAAACGAACTTGGAACAGGCTAATCAAAATAGGCTAGGCAAAAGGCTATATAAACTATTAGCAATCAATATGTTCGAAGACCTTCAAGCCAAAATTGATCACTTTAAAAATACGTTTGAATGTAACTTCATTATTGCTAATCACAAATACAAATATACTTACTCTAAAAACATACTTGGGTGGCCTTAAGAAGTCAAGCAACTATAAATAAAATATGAATTAAATAATAACATCTTTAACTTGCTCTAAGTTAAGGCCACTAACCAAATCGTAGCTTAATAACAACTTAGAATAAATTAAGCGTCTCTAGAATGTCAGTCGGGTGTATTTAAAATATTTTAATCTTATAAAAAGTAATTACAGAAGTTGATATACATGACACCGGTTGGTAGAGGTTGTCTGTTCGTTTTGAATTTTAATTAATGACTCACGCTTATGAGCTTGTACACACTGTTTCATTTTTGCATGCTCAGACTTTGAGTCAATCTTAGAACGAAGTTTTTCTTTGCTTACATAAAATAAAATACACAGAAGCTGTTAGCTTGAGGAATAAAGTTGATATTTTACGAAAATAAATTATGAAAACAAGAGAGATCCGCTGCATTATGATGAAAAAAGTAAAGTTCTGTTGTGCAATTTATATGATTCTTTATTTGTTTTCAAGCCATGACAGTGCAGTGTGCACTAGCTTTATAGTGAGATGCCTGATTGTCCAGGTGCCATCTTTGTAATCTAAAGACTAATCTACTGAATATTCTCATGTTCATAATTATTGTAATAAGGAAGCAGCTACTCATATTATCATATTTTTGTGCCGATCAGACGCTTGGTCTACAAACATTTAATTAACGCTAAAGTGCAATACTTGTTTCTTATCTATTATCTATCATATTTTGATCAGTAAATTATGTCTTTGATTTTCTTATCTTTTGACATTTGAATTGGATAAATGGGGCAGTTATATTTGAAAAAAAAACCTGCTCGTTAAATGTTAAACATAAGTTTTTATAAGACGTGTTTAAGATTTGAAAATAAAATACACGTTAGGAAGATGGACCCCTTTCAATTCTGTGAATATTAGAATTACAGTTTATTTTCCTGAAATTAGCCCCTTTACAATACCTAATTGTAGGGATTCACTGGCTAATTACTGGTGCAATTTAGTGGTAGTTTGTGCCTAAACATTGGTTATTGTAAGTAAATGATCGGTTCGGCGGGTTCGTTACATCTGTCACAATTACAGAACGCACCTGCGACGCGGCGCGGCCGCACTCTACACATCACATTTACATAAAATGAAATCGCCCCGTGGACGATACGCCACGGAATTCTGAATATCCATAAACGTAGCTGCCAGCATACCGAGGGCCATACTTAAAAACAAAATTAAAGGGGATAGCCGTACGATAATATGAATTAAAAATAATAAAACAAAAAAAAAATAGGAGTCACGGATCGCCTCGAGTAAGTTTTTTTCGAGTTTTTTAAGCGATGCCTGCGAACAGAGTTTGGCCGGTATCTCCTGACAATATCTTTGACGAGTTTTTTATGCGGCATTATTTTTAAATGAACAGATTATAAATGGTTGTTTGGCGATTTAACGCCCAATCTAATTAGGCAAATGATATGTGTTTTCTGGTAAAGATGAACGCGTGATAACCTGCACTATTCGTTGATTGATTTATACTCGTGTTGTGATTGATATCGACTGATAGCTGTTACGCTGATAACATAGATTATATTGTTTTATATTCCTTTGTAATTATAGTGTACGGAGATTTTATTATTATACGCATTATCGTATAACATGTTATTATGATGTTCTAATGTCTATTTATTTTTTTAACAACGGTAACTTAAATACGTAGGTAAGTAAACCTACGTATTTCATAAGGCATACACATTATAAAAAATCATACTATCCAATGCGTGGCTACATTGGAAAGTATATTTTTTAACCTCGCTTATTTGAAAATAATTTGACCTCCTACACAAAAAAAATGAACGAAATGCTGAAAATATGTTATGCATGAGTATTCAACCGACTTCCAGAAAAGTAAAAGTATTCAATTTATCAAACTTCATGAACTCTTCGAGGAAAATTAAAAAAAATATATTTGACTTGCTCAGATGATGACGAAAGTCTTACGTACCCTGTAACCCCCTTTACAGAATATTGAGTTATTGGAAAGCAACTAATGCATGGAGGTAATCTTTGATAACCAGGTACACCATTTACTACGGAATTCAATATTCTGTCTATCCCTGGATTTGCTTACCAGAGATAGGAATTTGACATTACCTGTAATTTATGGGGCTAATGTCAAAGTTCTGTCTCTAGTAAGCAAATCCAGAGATAGATAGGTTATTAATAATAATAATATATAATATAATCTTTATTTTCAGGCTACTTTGGCCCATAGATAAATACCTTAAGGACTAACATACATATAATTATAATACAGATTGTGTTAGTAAATAAACTTATAACTATGTTAGTATCACTTCCTAGGGCACTTTATTTGTGCTATATTGGGAACTAATATATAATATTAATATAGCGGAATAGCTTTATTGGGAACGCCCGTTAGTTAAGTACTTAGGATTTAGGTTTTTTTTTATAATAAACACATTTTAAAAAACCTCTCAATACGATGATGTTTGTGTCTCGTTTCTATTATTTCAATGGACTTTCAGTCATTACATGAAGTAAATTTTCACTTTTCTAAGAAAATAAAATAATCTTCAACAACTTCAAGTTAAAATTGAAAATCATGTCTTATTGATCTGGTCTGAAAGGTGAATATTTGAGAACTCTTCAGAGGCGATTTTCAGTACATAAAGTCCCTGAAGCACAAATAAAGTACTTAGCTATACTATAACTATATTCTTTTACTATAATTATATTCTTTTTTTAATGAAATTGTTCCCTAGAGTTATATACATTTTTTTTGTTATTTTCTTAAGCTATTATGTTAATTGTCACGCTATGCAAATAGGAAGGGGCAGAATCTTCTACTACAGGCATTTTTTTGTCTAAAAGAGGATTCTATACAAACTATTGTAAACAAATTATTGACACAATAAATTATTCTATTCTATTCTATACAGAAAACTAGCTGTCTATAATTCCACCCAACTATTAAGAGGACTACTTCCTGCACCCGGAAAAAATAGCCTTATACCTTTCTCAGACTCTAGCTAGACTATCTGGCACCCGAACATTTGAATC
This sequence comes from Heliothis virescens, assembly GCA_002382865.2. Taxonomy (NCBI): domain Eukaryota; kingdom Metazoa; phylum Arthropoda; class Insecta; order Lepidoptera; family Noctuidae; genus Heliothis; species Heliothis virescens. The sequence goes on along the minus strand of NWSH02000078.1, from coordinate 2,345,727 downwards.
GGTTCAGTGGTTTGGCATGAAAGCATAACATGAATATTAGTAAGGATTAGCATCTGCCAGCGGTTTCACCCANACGAGTTTTTTATGCGGCATTATTTTTAAATGAACAGATTATAAATGGTTGTTTGGCGATTTAACGCCCAATCTAATTAGGCAAATGATATGTGTTTTCTGGTAAAGATGAACGCGTGATAACCTGCACTATTCGTTGATTGATTTATACTCGTGTTGTGATTGATATCGACTGATAGCTGTTACGCTGATAACATAGATTATATTGTTTTATATTCCTTTGTAATTATAGTGTACGGAGATTTTATTATTATACGCATTATCGTATAACATGTTATTATGATGTTCTAATGTCTATTTATTTTTTTAACAACGGTAACTTAAATACGTAGGTAAGTAAACCTACGTATTTCATAAGGCATACACATTATAAAAAATCATACTATCCAATGCGTGGCTACATTGGAAAGTATATTTTTTAACCTCGCTTATTTGAAAATAATTTGACCTCCTACACAAAAAAAATGAACGAAATGCTGAAAATATGTTATGCATGAGTATTCAACCGACTTCCAGAAAAGTAAAAGTATTCAATTTATCAAACTTCATGAACTCTTCGAGGAAAATTAAAAAAAATATATTTGACTTGCTCAGATGATGACGAAAGTCTTACGTACCCTGTAACCCCCTTTACAGAATATTGAGTTATTGGAAAGCAACTAATGCATGGAGGTAATCTTTGATAACCAGGTACACCATTTACTACGGAATTCAATATTCTGTCTATCCCTGGATTTGCTTACCAGAGATAGGAATTTGACATTACCTGTAATTTATGGGGCTAATGTCAAAGTTCTGTCTCTAGTAAGCAAATCCAGAGATAGATAGGTTATTAATAATAATAATATATAATATAATCTTTATTTTCAGGCTACTTTGGCCCATAGATAAATACCTTAAGGACTAACATACATATAATTATAATACAGATTGTGTTAGTAAATAAACTTATAACTATGTTAGTATCACTTCCTAGGGCACTTTATTTGTGCTATATTGGGAACTAATATATAATATTAATATAGCGGAATAGCTTTATTGGGAACGCCCGTTAGTTAAGTACTTAGGATTTAGGTTTTTTTTTATAATAAACACATTTTAAAAAACCTCTCAATACGATGATGTTTGTGTCTCGTTTCTATTATTTCAATGGACTTTCAGTCATTACATGAAGTAAATTTTCACTTTTCTAAGAAAATAAAATAATCTTCAACAACTTCAAGTTAAAATTGAAAATCATGTCTTATTGATCTGGTCTGAAAGGTGAATATTTGAGAACTCTTCAGAGGCGATTTTCAGTACATAAAGTCCCTGAAGCACAAATAAAGTACTTAGCTATACTATAACTATATTCTTTTACTATAATTATATTCTTTTTTTAATGAAATTGTTCCCTAGAGTTATATACATTTTTTTTGTTATTTTCTTAAGCTATTATGTTAATTGTCACGCTATGCAAATAGGAAGGGGCAGAATCTTCTACTACAGGCATTTTTTTGTCTAAAAGAGGATTCTATACAAACTATTGTAAACAAATTATTGACACAATAAATTATTCTATTCTATTCTATACAGAAAACTAGCTGTCTATAATTCCACCCAACTATTAAGAGGACTACTTCCTGCACCCGGAAAAAATAGCCTTATACCTTTCTCAGACTCTAGCTAGACTATCTGGCACCCGAACATTTGAATCGGTTCAGTGGTTTGGCATGAAAGCATAACATGAATATTAGTAAGGATTAGCATCTGCCAGCGGTTTCACCCACGTCCCGTGGGAACTACTCGGCGCACCCGGATAAAAAGTAGCCTATAGCCTTTCTCGATAAATGGGCTATCTAATACTGAAAGAATTTTTCAAATCGGACCAGTAGTTCCTGAGATTAGCGCGTTCAAACAAACAAACTCCTCAGCTTTATAATATTAGTATAGATTTGATAGGTTTTAGGCTTCTTACTTTATTTTGACTAAAAGACAACTTAGTTCTTGTGGAGTGGAACCTATCGACATATGTGCGGGAATATAATTATGTAGATACTGAGCAAAGTCAATACTACTGCACCTTCTAAGCGAGTGTCCTGGTCACAATGCAGAGGGAATGTCTCAATTGCTAAACCTAGTCTCATACTCATATGGATAACTGACATCTGTTGCCATTTTTGTCTTCAGACAGACCAAGAAATAACAGTTTTCCGACCCAAGTGTACGTTTAAAGGAGGTTTTTGATACCAACACGACTTTCTTAAAATTTTAACAAAGATAACATAATTTTGAAAAAGATCATTTGGAGTCATTACCAATAACCTAAAGGTCCTTTAGACTAAAAAACATTTTAACTTTTTTGATCTTAGGTAAGCCTAGGACTCACCATTTGGAATGGGTAGGCAATTACTTAGGTAGGTATATGTAATTTTTCTTATAATCTATTCTTAGACTTAGGAAGACCTAAGTATTTGGGTAACATAAGTTTTAGACGATCTGTTGATCTGCACATACTTGCACTGAATTACAATTCAACAGCTTTTCATGATGTTAAGTTTTGCGTACCTAAGTATTATCTTGTTGAAGGCTTTATCTTGGCTTAATTTCTTATAATTTTGAACCAATAAGAAAGTCACAGAAACAGAAATCATTTAAACTTACTTGAGCTAAAGTAAATTCAACTTGAGTTTAGTTATAAACATCATTTTACTTCTATTAAATTCATTAGGTAATGCACAGATTGTCTTATTGATTAATATTAGGCAAGGTTTTGTCTGAGTAGATAAGTAGGACCTACTGTGCCGATTAGTGTTGAATGCCTATCCATAGTAAGTACTTAATGGTATTTGGAACTGCCGGACATAAGATATTTAACAATTTATTGTTATTGCTATCTGATCAGATTGCTATGATTGCAATACTGACAAATTTTATCAATTTGTCGTCCGTAATTTCGTTTAGTATATTTCACTTTAAGTCATATTGTGAAATAAGCACCTAGTTAAGAAATAAATCAAGGACTCATAACACGACTGCGAGTACAATCAATGTGTTTAGCCTATCGATGAGTTTAATGTGAGAATGAAACGCAGTAAGTGGCGAATAACTTAGATGTATCTTGACACTTTGCTCATTGCGAGCACGTCTCATACAATAAAAATCCAATGAAATTAAAATATATGAGAGTCGCAAGCGCACCGCGAGCTCCTCTGTAAAAACTGTGGACCATTCAGCAGTGCTGGGAGCTGCTTCAGCCAACATCATAATTTAACATCGCAAAAACTCGCGTCTTAATAAATAAATCAACGTATTTTTTCACCGTCCATAACTTAAGGAACCGAGGCGGGAAATCGGATGGAAGTCGAGGGCGAAACTTTTAAAAAAGGAAACTGCTCTTGCGGCGTTGACGCGCGCCGCCATTGGCCCGGCCGGCGGGGGCGGGAAGCGGCCTGCGCGCGATTGGTCGCCCGCCGACGCACCGTAGGCGCGTTCATCTCGAGACACGAACAAATAGATTTTTTTAAACAAAAGCAATTTTCCTATTCTTCTTGTTGTGGCTCCGTTTGTATAGTTTGTTTTTGCTCGGCGACGTTTTGTATTGTTTACAGTGGTCGAGTGCGCGACAATCCGCTGCCGGTTAATTCTCAGTGATATTAACAAGTCGACTCCTCCGCGTATTGTTTCTGCTGGCGCATGCAAATTTTGTAAAAACAAGCGATTGTTATGAAAAACAAACACGCAGGTTGCAGCAACTCCTCGGCAATAGGAAGGCTAGTACGTGAATGTTAATTAACGCGAGATACGGACGCATTGTGCGATGACAATGGGCGTCACCGCTCACAATACAACTGCACACTTCTTGCTCGATGAAGATAACATTTATTTTAACTAGGTCCTCATTATTATACTTATCTATTTTATATTCAATAAAACTTTATGTTGATGATCATCAGATGATGAAACAACGAAACAATCCTGTGACGAAAAATTTGCATTCATTCATTTTCTTTTTTAGAGCCGTGGGAACATAAACTTAAGCATCGTTAATAGCTATCTATAAAAACTTACTTCTTAAGTTTAATTCATTTTGACATGTTTGCTTACTTATAGGAAGAATAAGTAGGTACTTACATTAAGAAGAATAAAATTGGATTTAATATGGTTAACTTCATAAACATTGAGTTCTGCACAAATAGACTTTCACCCGAATGGTAAAATAGCTCTTGAGTCAAATGTGGAAAGAACACACTGGTCAGAAATAGATCAGAAATAACATAGATTAGTTTTTCATTCACAGTACCTACTTAGTAAGAACTTACATTATTTATGACAACAATTATTTTTGAAAAATGTTTTACGGCAGATGGAAACAAGTAAAAACTTATGACTAAAGGTAAACTTATGATGGCGTGGTTGGACATAAGAGGACAAAAGTGAAGACTCTTATTTCAAATGGATCAAGACATTCAGAATGTTGGAAATGTTGTCAGAACTCACAGAAAATATTTTAACTCAGTTACAGAGATCAATATTAGATAGGTACTTACCTGATTTATAATGTCCAAAAATAAGTAGGTACTCAAAGTAGACAGAGGCAGTAAGTTAAGCAAGAGGTCATTCGTAATTCTGGAATGTTAAGACCCACAGATAAGTTACAAAAATCTTGCCTATGTAAAAAAAAATAAATTTAAATGCGTGCTTTGCCAATCCAAAGTAATTGCCACTAAAATTTCATTCTGGTCCCAATTTTCACCCTGGTGTTATAGTCTTTTCACCCTCACCCTTTCTAACCATGATAGACCCAAGAAAGACCCAAGTATTGCATCCTACTTGCATCTCAAGCGCAGATAAAATAAAAGTCGTGTTTCATATTTATACAGAACTCCGTAAAATATTCATTAGGTGAAATGCAAGTCGTGCAGCGCAAGAGATGAATAATAAATATCTAGATTTATATCGTCATATTTTAATCTATATCAGTTCGAACGTGCCTGGAATTATGCCGAAATTAGGATATGAAATCTGACCTGGACCTCACGAAGTGAAAATACTCCCAAATGTGGTTTTGACCTCAAATAAGTGGAACTGGAGCCACTGGAAGGTCAATCTGGTCAGAAAACCTTTATCGTACTAAGGTATAATTCAAAATTCAAATTAGAATTATTTTTCGAGATCATATAAAATCATCTTCACTTCTGCGCAATCAGTCCTAATTTTCTGAACCTAGACCTATCATAAAAACAGGTATGGGTGTTGTGCTAAGTTTAGAAAACGGTTAAAACATTGTCAATAAAATATGAAATCCTAAAAATGCTTTATCCCTGCCTATAGGACGATGACAGCGTTCAAGTTCAAACTCTTGGTGACGAATATCGTGAGAAAACAATAATAAATGTAACACTAATCCCGTAGACGCGAGCACACTATCCGAGTTCACCCGAATTCATCCGAGATGTCCCGAGATCGTGGCCATTTTTCCTCCAAATTGCGCCCTTTGTTATGCAAAGCGCGCAGGCGCCGTGTGCGGGCGCACAATCGCTCGTTTGTGCCCCGCACCCGTGTGACACGGCCTTATCGCCCATCGCACGGCAAACCACCACACTTTTTACAATGACTAGTGACTGATTAGAATATTTCATCAGTCAGTCTAGGCTCAACTCATTCTGCGTTTAATTACGCATTTAAATTCCTACTGGGAGGTCGGCTGACAAATCTGCTTTGTGAAGCCTAATGTTTATGTGTTGCTCTGAGGATATGGTCGTGATGAAATTAGATAATGATCTTAATGTCATTTTATTATTTAATATGTGCCTATTATGTCTTCGATGTGTGAGTTATGAGTATTGTTGATCCATATTTAGAAAGGGAACGACTTGTGTTGTCGTCGAACATTTGTCACGTGTTATGTTCATAACACATGAATGCAAGTAACATTTAACCGCAATTCTAGATAAGTTGTACGTAAAAACTTTTCAAAAAGAGAGTCGTATATCAACACAAAGGTACAATCATTCATTTCGCGCAGCCGAGTAATCTACAAAATGAGCCCTCATTGATTTTCCTACATTACTAATTGCGATAGTGAAACAACAGCCATGTTTCACATTCAGTTTCCAAAGTTCCTTTAATGTGTTTGAACTCCTTAATATCTGTACCATAAGGTTTAGATTCGCTTGTGTTGGGCTTTGTTGTCTCCATTGATATACTTTAAATGATTCAGGCGTGTTATCGCTGATCGTGCCAATGCATCATATTTGCCGCGTGTTTCGTCACACAGATCGCCATCATATCGATAATGAAGCGACTACATTAAAAATATTAGCTGCGAACTCAGCCGGCTCTGTATTATTCATTGTACGAATAAATTATAAGAGCCTACATAGGTAGGGCTCAATTAATTTCTCTTTGGAAAGCGATGCATCAATTTCTTTGAAAATATTATTTATGGTTTGTCTTCTGTCTAGTTAGAGCTCTTATTAGAATCGTGTAATTGATTGGTAGTACTGTATGCAATGAAGCGAATAGGTCAAGATTATTAGACTCTTTACAATGTTGTAGTGCCGTATAGATAAACACGATATTTTAACAGAAAGAAGAAGTAAAATTCTAATATTTTGATTCCATTGCAGACCACTAGGAAATTATCTGGCTTTCCAATAAGAACTTAATAATTACTTTAAATGGTATTGTTGTCTTTACAGATATATACACAGATAAATATTATAAGTAAGTAGGCAAATGCCAGTTATTTAAATTTATTATATATTATAATATTTATTACCATAGATTTAAACAGAGTTTATCTTGGCCTGCAAAAAGCTACCGAGTAAAAATCGAGGAAAACTGGGAGAAATTTACATCACGACAGATTTCTCTTACTGAAGTAACCACTTTGACAGCAATCATGCAGTACATGAGACGTAGAAACTTCGTTACAATAAGTTTTTTCTTTGTACAAACCATTTTTCATGAAAATATTTTTTCTCCAAAGTACTTCGTAGTCTTGACTTTTAGTCCTATACCTATCCTATATGTGAATCTATCTGCTTGCTATAGTATTTTCGTGTTATGGTGAGTTCACACCAAAACAAAACACAAGCATAACTTCAATTCTATTTTAATCGTCGATAAGAAACTGCGATGCCTTCTAACACTTGCGTTTAAACAAAACATCGATATATGTAGAAGCGCACTAGCTCGCAATCCAATCAGAGCGGTAAAAAGTGAATTTCTAAAGACGACCAAAGGGGACGGAGATCACGTGAGATTATACCACTCGCCTCGTTTTTACTCAAAGCCCGCCTTTACACGTATAAAATGCATACTTTGGCATAAATTTAAATTTGCCGTGTTATCGAAATAGTTGGGTAATTTATGAGCGAATGTTCTGGATGAATTATGTGATGGTCGGTGCTGTTTAGCTGGGTACACGCATGTTATGTCTAATTGCATTCCTTGATAGTATTAACATTGTGCTTTTGTGTTCCTGGATTTGTTGGATGACGTATTGCTGGAATAAATGGTGGTTTGTTTGGAAATTATGGAATATTGCAAAGACTTGGTTATTTAAAGTTCAAACGTTGTCGTTAAAAAATGGTTTTCTGCTTTCAAAGCACATGAATCAAGCCCTTTACCTACATGATATTGGCTTTCATCTCAAAATATCTTACAGTCCTACTAATCTCTTCCAAAAAAAAAATGACACCAATTTTCAATCAATGCCTTGGCCCAGCAGTGCGACGATAAAAAGGCTACTAAAAAAAAACAATTTTGCAGAAACACAAAACATTCGAATAAATTAAACAATCCCAACAAAAAATCGTACTCATTTCATTCAAAACCACAACCTATCAACAGCTTTACCCACCAAACAAAAAATGCTCATTTTACTACAATTTGTAAATAAATAATTGAATGACCAACAGGTCTGCCTTGCGGTAACGTCGATCAAGGTGATCACGCGACCATCATCATCTCATCACTGCGGTTGGAACAGGTGCTTGACATATAGCCTAATGCTGCTGATCGATTTATTTCCTATTTGTGTTTCTATTACTATGGAATGATCTTTAAATTAAGTTAATTTTGATGAAGAGGAGTTTTTTGATGCAGTATTTTAATTTTATATGTATTAGATAGTAAGTAATTTGTAAATATGTACAGAAAAATGTATTTTAATTAATGTAAATAAATATTTCAAACTTCGAAAAAGAAAATTGCATCATGCTAAAGATTTTTTTATTTTATTAACTTGTATCAAGTTACAGCAGAAGAGGCTATTTCTAGGGTATGACTTTCAGATAAAGTTTATTTTTCATAGTGCTTAGGAAATAAGCATAATCAAAATATACCGGACTAGCCGTTTTCACGCGATTTCACTCGCGTCCCGTAGGAAATACTACCCGTATTCGGATATAATATAGCCTATAGCACTCACGATTAATGTAGCTTTCTACCAGTGAAACAATTTTAAAATTGGTTCATTACTTCCAGAGATTACCCCCTACAAACAAACATACAAAACAAACAATTTTACCTCTTCATAATATTATGTATTAAAATATAGCGTCATCTAGTATAGATGATGCTATATTTTAATAAATTAAATAGCAAAACAAAAGTGCAGCTACAAAAAAACATATTTTGTCAACGTTCTGAGTAATTTCTTGACTTCCAGTAGTTTTAGCCTTACATAAATCATGAGCCAGCGTCGATCAATCAACCCGGACTATCACATGGTCCCCGATCTATGGGACATAAAGGCTCGATATGAGTGTTCTGTCTGCCCTTTGTACTGGTTCTTAGTCTGGATAGTCTACCTGGTTCAGGTTCATTCAATTAAGGGTAGCAACCATATGATAAATAATCTCATGAAAAAGGTACAAGGTCCAAAATTAGCAATTAGCATCTGTTTGATGGCAGGCTGTTACTTTTAATTTATTGACCAAAATCATTATGTTTTATTAAGTTCGATAAAAAACACAACAATACAATCAATAAATAAATATTAAAGACGATAGGTAGTAAACCAATAAACAACTATTATTGCAAATAACACAAAGATTATGTCATAAACACTGCTAGTTGTTAATCAATTAATCTTAAAATGACACAGCTATGTAATTATATGCCCTAGATATCCTTAAACCATGGAGGTGACGACACCTGCTGACTGTCACGTACACACTATAATTATCTATTTACAAAATTCAACATTCGACCACCGAAAGAACATCCAATCAATTATATACCCTATGCTCTTAGTTTGAACGTGCAAATCTATTTGCGATGCCAGCAAATGTATGATGGTAGTGCATTTTTCACACCTGAGTAGGCTCTATTAAGAGATATAGAGCAAAGTGGAGTGGTCGTCGCTGGCTGATTAAAATTATTATTGTTTTTAATTAATCATACGTAGTTACGTGTGCTGTTGATAGTATCGGAACTTGCCAAGCTTTTTGCGTGAGTACGGTTAGCAATGTGTGCCGTATAATGAATCGTTACAATGTAGCACTGTAACACATTTTTTGGACAATTTTTTTTTATCAAAATAGGCAATTGCTTTTGAAGTACGCGGAGGTTAAGAAGATTCTGTCTTCGCAATCAAAGTGTCATTTTAAATAACAAATTTTCAACGAAGTTTGCAGTTTCAAATCTGACCTGAATTTGACTTTTTCAATATGATCTTGCTTAGAAAAGTATAATATGTAAATTGTAAAAAGACATTTTAAATCACGTTAGCATCACAAGAAATTACATATCTATATTGAGACATAACTAATGGTAAGTAAGTATGTATAAAGGTTCATCAAATGAACTTTAGTTAAATGACACACTTTTATACTTGCATGCCTATTTTTTTAAATTTATTAAAAATATTAATAGTACATACACACACGTTGAAATTTTATTTGCTACATTTATTTTTATGAAATTTTGTAAGTGCAAGTGTAACAAGTGCACGACTAATTATAATACTTCGTTAGCATAATACAAAGGAAAAAAAAACTGTTAACCCTTCGCTGCTGTCGGTACGAGTTGAGCGATTGCATCGTCTGCCTTGCCCCCAGCGCGACGCCGGGCGACGTTCCAACTGAACTGCCTCGCTCGCACAATTCACACGCAACATACACACATTACACACATACATTAAATGCATTACATACACACGTGCATGTTATGTTATTACATACACACGTGCATGTCTGCCTAGCCTTTTCCCAATTATGTTGAGGTCGGCTTCCAGTCTAACCGAATATAGCTGAGAACCAATGTTTTACATGGAGCGACTGTCTGTCTGACCTCCACAACCCAGTACCTAACCCGGGGAACCCGATACCATTGTNCCAATTTTCAATCAATGCCTTGGCCCAGCAGTGCGACGATAAAAAGGCTACTAAAAAAAAACAATTTTGCAGAAACACAAAACATTCGAATAAATTAAACAATCCCAACAAAAAATCGTACTCATTTCATTCAAAACCACAACCTATCAACAGCTTTACCCACCAAACAAAAAATGCTCATTTTACTACAATTTGTAAATAAATAATTGAATGACCAACAGGTCTGCCTTGCGGTAACGTCGATCAAGGTGATCACGCGACCATCATCATCTCATCACTGCGGTTGGAACAGGTGCTTGACATATAGCCTAATGCTGCTGATCGATTTATTTCCTATTTGTGTTTCTATTACTATGGAATGATCTTTAAATTAAGTTAATTTTGATGAAGAGGAGTTTTTTGATGCAGTATTTTAATTTTATATGTATTAGATAGTAAGTAATTTGTAAATATGTACAGAAAAATGTATTTTAATTAATGTAAATAAATATTTCAAACTTCGAAAAAGAAAATTGCATCATGCTAAAGATTTTTTTATTTTATTAACTTGTATCAAGTTACAGCAGAAGAGGCTATTTCTAGGGTATGACTTTCAGATAAAGTTTATTTTTCATAGTGCTTAGGAAATAAGCATAATCAAAATATACCGGACTAGCCGTTTTCACGCGATTTCACTCGCGTCCCGTAGGAAATACTACCCGTATTCGGATATAATATAGCCTATAGCACTCACGATTAATGTAGCTTTCTACCAGTGAAACAATTTTAAAATTGGTTCATTACTTCCAGAGATTACCCCCTACAAACAAACATACAAAACAAACAATTTTACCTCTTCATAATATTATGTATTAAAATATAGCGTCATCTAGTATAGATGATGCTATATTTTAATAAATTAAATAGCAAAACAAAAGTGCAGCTACAAAAAAACATATTTTGTCAACGTTCTGAGTAATTTCTTGACTTCCAGTAGTTTTAGCCTTACATAAATCATGAGCCAGCGTCGATCAATCAACCCGGACTATCACATGGTCCCCGATCTATGGGACATAAAGGCTCGATATGAGTGTTCTGTCTGCCCTTTGTACTGGTTCTTAGTCTGGATAGTCTACCTGGTTCAGGTTCATTCAATTAAGGGTAGCAACCATATGATAAATAATCTCATGAAAAAGGTACAAGGTCCAAAATTAGCAATTAGCATCTGTTTGATGGCAGGCTGTTACTTTTAATTTATTGACCAAAATCATTATGTTTTATTAAGTTCGATAAAAAACACAACAATACAATCAATAAATAAATATTAAAGACGATAGGTAGTAAACCAATAAACAACTATTATTGCAAATAACACAAAGATTATGTCATAAACACTGCTAGTTGTTAATCAATTAATCTTAAAATGACACAGCTATGTAATTATATGCCCTAGATATCCTTAAACCATGGAGGTGACGACACCTGCTGACTGTCACGTACACACTATAATTATCTATTTACAAAATTCAACATTCGACCACCGAAAGAACATCCAATCAATTATATACCCTATGCTCTTAGTTTGAACGTGCAAATCTATTTGCGATGCCAGCAAATGTATGATGGTAGTGCATTTTTCACACCTGAGTAGGCTCTATTAAGAGATATAGAGCAAAGTGGAGTGGTCGTCGCTGGCTGATTAAAATTATTATTGTTTTTAATTAATCATACGTAGTTACGTGTGCTGTTGATAGTATCGGAACTTGCCAAGCTTTTTGCGTGAGTACGGTTAGCAATGTGTGCCGTATAATGAATCGTTACAATGTAGCACTGTAACACATTTTTTGGACAATTTTTTTTTATCAAAATAGGCAATTGCTTTTGAAGTACGCGGAGGTTAAGAAGATTCTGTCTTCGCAATCAAAGTGTCATTTTAAATAACAAATTTTCAACGAAGTTTGCAGTTTCAAATCTGACCTGAATTTGACTTTTTCAATATGATCTTGCTTAGAAAAGTATAATATGTAAATTGTAAAAAGACATTTTAAATCACGTTAGCATCACAAGAAATTACATATCTATATTGAGACATAACTAATGGTAAGTAAGTATGTATAAAGGTTCATCAAATGAACTTTAGTTAAATGACACACTTTTATACTTGCATGCCTATTTTTTTAAATTTATTAAAAATATTAATAGTACATACACACACGTTGAAATTTTATTTGCTACATTTATTTTTATGAAATTTTGTAAGTGCAAGTGTAACAAGTGCACGACTAATTATAATACTTCGTTAGCATAATACAAAGGAAAAAAAAACTGTTAACCCTTCGCTGCTGTCGGTACGAGTTGAGCGATTGCATCGTCTGCCTTGCCCCCAGCGCGACGCCGGGCGACGTTCCAACTGAACTGCCTCGCTCGCACAATTCACACGCAACATACACACATTACACACATACATTAAATGCATTACATACACACGTGCATGTTATGTTATTACATACACACGTGCATGTCTGCCTAGCCTTTTCCCAATTATGTTGAGGTCGGCTTCCAGTCTAACCGAATATAGCTGAGAACCAATGTTTTACATGGAGCGACTGTCTGTCTGACCTCCACAACCCAGTACCTAACCCGGGGAACCCGATACCATTGTTAAGACTGGTTGTCAGACTTTCTGGCTTCTGACGACCCGTAACGACTGCTAAAGATGGTCAAATGACAGCCGGGTCCCACCAATTTATTGTGCCTTCCAACACACGGAAGAATTCGTTATGATAAGATGGTCACCCATCCACGGACCGACCGCGCCAACGTTGCTTAACTTTATGATCGATCTATCCGCGCAGCTTTGACTTGCTACACACATTAACTGCATTACATACACACATGCATGTAATACTATTATGATATTTATTAACTAATGCTCGTAATTGAGTTATAATTAAAGGTGTAGCCACGTTTTTATTAGGTTTATAGATACGAGTATGTCGGTACCCTATCTAAGGTTTTGCTATCTAAATACATTAATTATGCTTTTATTATAGTGATATTTTTGTGTATAAATTATGTTTTTGCATTTTAACATGCATATTTGAAACATTAAACTGATTATTATGTCTTAGGTACATGGGACTGGGTCCTTATTATTGAAGACACTTGCACGCATGCCTCACGGACTAATTGACGTCAAACTCGAACATATTCCTAAGTAATATACATAGAGGTACTACAATATGTTAATCATTTATCTACAGTTACCTTTCTAGAAATTTCCCAAGTCTGGCTTATCAATTTCTCAATATGTATTTAACTGGAATCAATCCTTCGTCATGGCACAGGAGTTCAAATGACAGCTTATTGAACATGTATAGATGATTCTGACATTACTTCCTTGACTACTGTAATATATTAAAAGATAGGTAAGTGAAATTATCATAAATATCGTAAATCTTTTCATAAGCCTATCTGTTTCCATTTATAGAATACACAGATTATATTAATGACATCTCTCGATTTACATCTACGATTTTCCTTAACTTTCTTCTTCTCGGCTAAATTTATCGGCAAGTCGGTCTATCTATCACACGATCAGGGTAGGGTATCAAAGCCTAACCTTTGACTAATTAGACAAGGAAACTTCTAAATCTTGATCGTCAATTTGTAGAGTTTAGAGTTCGTTTCGAAACGTGACGTCATGGGTTTAAATTTATGTGCTAAGTTCTTTAGTAGTGGTTACAGCTGAACCTATTGTTTATAAAAAAGTAACTTGTGAGGTACATAATTAAGTTCGTAATAATCTGCTAAGTGTGTTATAGCTTAACCACCCGTTAAATACACATAGAGAATTTTTTATTTTTCTACTTTCATATGCTGCTTTTAACAAAAAACTTTCAGTTGACGTGGACAATTAATGAGCCATTAATTTTCTTTATTACCGTTACACATTATTCCCCTTCAATTGGAGCTTGTTACTTCTAAGAAGGAAGTTTGTTATAATTTATCGAAACTTATATCAGAGAGCGGCAAGTAGGGATGCACCGTTAAGTTTTTACAAACGCCGATAAACAGATACGCGACAATTAACCGATGGAATCGCGAATTCGAAAGCGAAAATGTACATTTAAAGTAATTTTCGTAGTTATTTGCATTGAAATTGATTTTTTTTACGGCTGCGCCGCGTCCGCTCGGCTGGTGCGTACACGCATGTTCAATGCGCATGTCCAATTAAAATGCGCAATAGTACTTCATTATGCTAAAATATTTTTATTCGACGTTCGGAGTGTACAAAAGTTTTCACGTGTGAATACAAAAAAAGAATAATTTTCGATTATTTGACTTTAAAACGTCGTAACCTTCAGCCTTATACTTGTAAGTCGTTACGTTGACGAGCATTATAAAAATTGCGTGACGATAAACATCTCTTTGATAAAACATTTGAGGTAAACAAATTATTTAGTATTTTACTCCAAGATAAGATAAAGTAGCAACAATTACGTGTAACTTAAACCCTCAATTGATTCCATGATTAGTTTCGCATTAATTATAATTTTAATAATCTAATAATAACTACAGGTACAAGTTAATTCTAGAACACAAAGGAGGCAAAAACAAGCGCTATTGTTTGTGAGGCAGAGCCCACCTCTATTTGTAGCCTATACAAAACGTTTATATTGATTAAACCATTTTTCAAACAACCAACAAGGCAATTAAACAACAGCAATGGGATTTTATTCAGATTCATCAAACCAATTCGAAATCATAATTGATCTGCCATGTAAAAAAATATAGAGGGCTGTTAGGAATGGAATAGGCGCCAAAAATACAAAACTAGAGCGATGACTGGCCGAAACACTTGGAGCCGAAAGTCAATTAACGATCGGCCGGGGCACGTGGAACATAGCCCACTGATAACGCAGTATATGCTCAATATTCACATCAAAACGACCGAAATATATGTTTTTTGGTTAGTAGTCGTAATAAATTTGTGTTATAGAATGCGATCTATGTGAAACAACGTTTCCGCACACTGCAGACTAAACAGTCGGTCGACAGTCAGTCCGAAGACAGGTAATTTTTTTTTTCAAAGAAAATTATCATAGTTTTTAGTCCGTCTTACATAGGCAAAATACCTCACAATTGTAATGTGCGTACTACCATTCAGCTTCATACTGATTTATGAGCCCGAACAAATTATCGGCCGAGTAAGAGTCTCCAGTGTATACCCACGTATTATAGAACATTTCAGTAAAAAGAAAAACATTTTCTTTTAATACCAATTAATTAAACCAAGACACTATTTAATTATTATTTATTTAACTTTCATAAAGTATTCGATTTTAATGCTTATTTGTATATTCTAAGCTTTTTTCTTCATAACCTCCCTGAACGAACACTTACTATAACTATTTAATGTCATCTGAAAGTCCAGCGTATACTGTGCAGAATTTAGTAGTGTATTCGAGGTCCCAGTCGGCGGACTCGTGTCCGCTGTCCGATATCGTTCATCCGAATTTCTGCAATTCTGTTTAGAGCCCACGCACGCTCAAACGATGTTGCATTTGATAAAGTATTTAAATTTTATATGAAATATTGCCTGGATTTCAAATGTTATTTAGATATTAGTTGGAGGAGTAACTAGGGTTATTTTAGTGAGGTAATGAGCTGTAAGTCAAAAGTAGATATTTTGTGAAGATATTACGATTTGAATACACATGTTACTTAAAATAAGTAGGTACAGACGACAGCAGGTCAACGTATACCAATCTGTCAAATTTTACCATTCAAATATTAATCTACCCCCATTGTCATAAGGTTGAAAATCGATTGCAGAAATTTGACAGATTGTAGTAACTTGATGTGCTGTTGTCTGTACATAATTAGATTGCCGGACAGTTTCTCAGGTTCCAGATAAAGTTCTAGATCTGATCTGACAAATAATGTCATAGAAATGTTTTTAATTTTGATTAGGTACTTTTCTATGGTATGATCATTCAGATAGCTATCCAGAACACTACCTATAACCTATGTAACTGTCTGTCGCAGTAGCTATTACAATGACAGCTGATGGGAAAATCCTTTCGTATCCCATCTTTGGATCTAATACATGGCAGCTAAGCCCACAACTTCTAAACCAACCCATAAACAAGTCTATTCAAATACAACAATAACAAAAGCCATCATATGACAAAGGTACATAACAACCGATATTTACGTACACAAACCACTTTTCCAGCTATAATAATTTCACGAGCCGTCGACGAGTGGCAACGGGCATCGCGCCGCTGACTATCGTTATCAGTACAACAATGAGTTTCTGACTGGCTGGCGATCTTCAAAAGTAATTCGCATTTTTCACGTCGAGAGGCGGGATCGACCACTATGTACTTGTACCTACATCGCTGTATTGGTGATGTATGGTAATTTTAATTCTGTGACAGTGAGTCGAAGGTGTGTTTTTGATGAGCACCTCTGAATTGAACAATCTATTGAAAATTTGGAAATATGGATTTGTTGCGTCATCTGTTTGAAAGACATCAACTTATGGATATTGTTCTTCTCAAACCTTGAAGCCCTTTCCTTGGGATCTTATACCGTACCTAATGGTAGCAAATATCATCAAAATTTTCAGCATAAGATGAGTGGTGGAAATTGTCTTTTACCCTGTATAACGATTGCCGTCGGATCTAATAAAATTATATATAGACATACTTGGAATCTATTTAATTAATTATTTTAAATCAACTTTAACATTTTTCACATTTCAGTTATCGTGGTTTACACTGCGATGCTCGTCGGTATTGTAAATCAGCCTCCAGTGTGAAAAGGGCCTGTCGTATGGTGACTGATAGACTTAATATTTATTAATATTGCCATTATTATTGATGATTTATAATTGAATTTATTAAGAGCTATTTTTGGATGGATCGACTGTTACCCATTTAGATCACTAAGCTTGTTTCTGCTTATGCTGATAATGCAAGTTGTTTGTGTTTGTTGACAAATACACATCTTACTCGGTAACATTCAACACTTTTTCTGTTTTCCAATTCCATAGCTTCATGTCTATTTATGTAACAGTTAAGTATAACCGTGGAGGACGGAAAATAGTACATTTTGATACAAGTGCGGTAAGTTTGTCATTACAGTCGAGGCGGGATTGACGCCCGAGCCGAAGGCGAGGGCGTCAATTAGCCGAGAACTGTAATGATAAATCCGCACGTGTGCCAAACGATGTTTTTCAATACACTTAAAAAGAGAAAATAAATAATAAATTCGATTTCATTTTGTGTAAATCGACAATAACAATGTTGTAAAACTAGCTATGGATGAATCTTATTTTTTCCGGGTTTGTAAGTTGACAGTTTGGCTAAGGCACTACTCCAAACAGCCTAATAAAAATGAAAACAGTAAAATTGTATACTACAATTAACTACCACTTAATTCTCAAATTGATTATAGTTTCTCATATTACACACACATTATTTATTTTTATGAAATCAAAATATTAGAGTGTAGGTATGTATTTTCTTTAAAATAACTTTTTGCAGAAATAAGAAAAAAA
>NWSH02000078.1:2304980-2323993 GCA_002382865.2 Heliothis virescens | reverse complement strand
CACCGACTTCTAGAGCCATGTGAAAAGTTTTATTTTTTTATCCCTTTCAGTGTTTTTTGTGAAGTCGGTTTTGTTTTACAAAATAAATGTTTTTCTTTTCCCGCGTTTATTTTGCAACTTGACAGTCAGGCTTAGGCGATGCCTAGACGGACAATATAAATACGCAATATTTTTATCGCAATATTACGCAATTACATTGTCCGTCTAGGCACCACCTAATTAAATCGTTCAAACTGCCTAAAATAAAAAAAGTAAAATCAAATAGAAATTCCTATTTCAAATTAATTTTCAAATTAAGAATGCTTTCAATCAATTTCTGTATTCATACAATTTTAATGCGTGGATGTATGATAAAGGGTACACTTTGCTCAAATTAAAAAAAAAGGCTGTGTAAACGTTTTCGCACTAGTGGGGTAAATAGCACTATACGTGCCTGTAGACGATGTGGTAAGTGACAGTTTCGTAGCAAGTGTATTGAAAATAGTTTTATTTCTTCTTGGGACTTTTTTACGATTATTTTTTTTTGTCGTATCACCCTTTGGTAATACGACAGAAAAATAGACCATAGTTTTAAAGATATCACTGCAGAATGTATTTAAAATAATAGTCTTACCTACTGCTGCAGGGTCGAATACATTATATTGTAAAAAAAACAACGAAAACCCCCATATAGTAATAAATGTTACAGCCCATAAAAACAACAAACAACATTCAATAAAGCACGTAAAATATTTGACCACAAAATCCACACCACTTTACATGCACTCTGGAAAATTCTACGAACTAGTATTTTACCACCTTATGACATTGAGCTGGTTAGTTCGAAGTGGGCATAAGGCGACCATACATTGTTCTAATTAATTGTTATTGCCTCCACTACGTACCTCAATGGCTAGCTGGCATGAAACCTTAAAATCGCCTAGCAGTAGGCATTGTCACGAAAGAGCTGAAGATAAATTTTCAGTTTAATCACTTTACAGCTGACTACGAAGGTGCCTTTTTATTTTTTTAGGGAGTTGAATTTTTGGCTTGGATTTTGGTTACAAGACGATTTAGAGTATATTTTATGGAACAGGTTCATTTTACAGCTGAAACCTTACCTGAAATTCAAGTAAAGCATCAATGAGGAAACTAGTCCTCAATTTTGGATAATGTGAAGGTAATTTGAAAATTTAAAGCAATTTAACGATAATTTAGAAAGGGTTTTTAGACAGCAGTGGTTTCATATAGAGTTGTCCACTCTTCAAAGAAAACTAACTCGACCCAAAGCTTTTGTAACAAATACCAAACAATCAAAAACAAGTAATCACTATTAATTTATCGCAGCAAAAGACAATATATCTACTTAATTGCTCTTGAAACCTTTTCCAACAATAAAAAAACACGCAACCCAAATAATTATCCAGCAATTACACCAGCGTATTAAAATTCTATTTTATGTCTACGAAAACAATAAAACTACATACTTATACGACCAAAAAAGTCGTATTGGTCCGAACGGTAAACTTCACAAAATAAGCAGACGAATCACAAAAGGTCGACTTTTACCTGTGTGTACCTAGTGCAGAGTTAATAATTATGATTTGTTAACTCTTGCATTTACAAAATATTAAAAATCATAAGGTATTTTTCTTATATGTTTTGTCTATCTACCAACGGCGATGATGTGTTTTTCACTGGACTGGTTGAATTGGACATTGCAAATTGTTTAGTAAGAAATGCTTAGCTAAGTGTAACATTGCTTTTTCCTATTTCATTATTTTTATTATGAGTACTGAAAGAATAACATAATTCCCTATAAGTATTGTTATTATGATAATGTCAATAAAATATATGTTAATCTGAAATACCCTCAAAAATATTAATTACGATAACTTTCTGCAACTGCTACCTGTACCTGAAAATTGTAAGTTTCTACACATTCCAAAAGTCGGACAAATATTTATAGTCCCACAGGTTTCTCAAAGATTTATCGTAGTGAACCTTTTCACTCTCCTTCCACACGAAGCTGTCTTCTACCCCGCATAATTAAAAGCTGGCCGAACGATTACTATGCAAATACGAGGAGTAATGTCGTAGCAACACGACTGCCGGTACCCCCGAGTTTAGTGGTCGTGTTACTTATGTGTGTCTACACGATGTATAGATAAGGTTTCGGTGATCGACCGAGCAAGCTTCCAGACTAGACACCGATTTCAATAACTTATCTATCTGTTATGTTGACCACTAGAGATAGAAATTTGACATTACTTGTATGGGGGTAATGTCAAAATTCTATCTCTAGTAATCAAATAAATAGATAGATAGAATATTGGGAACGGGAAAGATGAGCGTCGAGATATGTGAGGTTTGAGAGGCAGTTCAGTTTTATGTTATTAGCTATCAGTGTTTAACGATTGATAGTTTGAATTTGTGGAGTGTGATTAGAAAAGTGTTTGATTTTAACTGCTAGAGGTTGAGGAACGTGGAATTATGTACTGGTTCAACCAATGAGATTCTTTTGTTTGTCAGTGAATCGCAAACTTAGTTTGCGAGCAATATACAGCCTACATTTCCAATCCCAACCAACTTGAAGATACTTAGCTGAATATGAACTAATTCCTATCAAATCACTCTTCACTTCAGGCGTTATGTATTTCTTTAAGTTGCACTACTCAATTAAATAGTTTCAGTTTATTACCGCTATAATGAAGTAGATGTTAATAAATGCAGCATCAGCGAGACACACGTATTTGCCAAATAACTACAGGCCTTACACAATTGAGCACAAAATTAGATTGGATACACCTTATTTAGGACTTGAACAATAATTAAACACAAAATCAAAAGGTTATCAACACAAACTCAGTCTCAACTTATAACCTCGCCAATATCTATCGCTTTTTCATCATCAGGTCAATCATCAATGACTTTGTAATACAATGATGTTTCCCTTTCACTCATTACCTTCAACCTCTGACTTGACCAATGACCACTAAGGTGTATAACAACATAAAACAGCGGGGTACTCCTGACCCCCTTGATTAGTTATTAAAGGAGACCCGATTACAAAAAAAATGGCGAATAATTTAAAAGAAATTGCAAATGATAAAGTTTTTATTGCTAAATTACTGAGTATTTATCGCAATTAGTAGCTATATTTTTTATTGTTGTGGGTAATGCGTCATGCTTTTTAATTTCAATTATCTTTTACTTGAACTTTATAATTATATAAATATAAAGGATATATGTCGGAGTCACTTAGATATCAAATTGAATTAAAATATTTTATGTCGAGGGTCGTCGCCTGCGTCATAGCATTGTTATGAAATCCTTTCTTAGAAGCATAGAATCAGCATCTTAGGGTTACATTTGCCGATGCAAGGTGACTATCCAAATAGATACAACTAGATAATAACAAACAATACCTAAGCCTTACGTCATATCGTAACATTTTAGGAAGAGACGAAAAAATAGTGATCCTAAAACGTTTAAACGAATTTATCTATAATTTGTTTATTTTTTCTTGTATCGTAAGGGCTCCGAAGCTTTTAAACCCATTTGAATAATTCCTTGGAAATCTTTTCTCGTTGGAAAGCCAGACTATTCTCGCGCAACATAGGTATATTTCGTCCATTTACGAGAAAAAGTTAACACTAGTCTCATGGAATGCCGTGAGAAACAGGTGGTATAGGTACTAAATAAATATAGTAACATTGCAGTTTATTTTATTACTTAATTATGTCCGATTGCAACCACGAAAGAAGACTAAAAATAACAGATGCGATAAAAACAACTTGTTATACAAATACCTAACCAATTTCTGGAGGCATCTCAAGATTTCACAACGCCATCTTCCAAACATTAAGCTTATTGTCTAATGAAAAGTAATTAACTGTTGGACGTCGTGCGGTGGGAGGGGAGGGGGACTATATTGACAGACAATGCCGAATGGAACAATCAGTGGGAAGAGTTAAAGAGTAGATGCTGAGTCAGCAAGTATTGGACCAGCTCGTAACTAGACGCGTGCGCCGACGAACTAAGAAATTACTTTTGTATACACATACCTACCAAGGAGTTTGTCTATGTTTCTCAGAAATGAGGCTTGTTGGTTTAATCGCAAACTCCTTGGAGTTCCAATAATTTGGCGCGAATAAAAAGAGTTTGGTGGCATTTGAATTGGGACACGATTTTGCATTCAACTGTTTAAATTTTCTTCGAATTTTGGAAATGTTACTGTATGAATGATATAAAATTTATTTACATTAGGCGAGAATTTAGAAACCCTGCTTTTAAATTTAATTAAACATATTACAAGAACAAAAATACATTTGTTCACAGCCAAACTTTTAAATTAGTTCGAGAGCGAACTTGAAAAAAACTTTTAAATTAGCCAAGTTCAGTACAGTCTCTTATAACTTAGATAAGAGAATATACAATTTGGCGAACTTACATAGGAAGGACTAAAACACTTAAGTGGTGAACTTGTAGCCATAATTTTATTTAATTATACCTTTTTCACAAAACCTTATCATGTTTCTAACCACGTTCTGCCATTCTATTTTGCCTACATCGCTGAAACTCTGAAACTTACAAAAAACGTTAGTTGTTACCTCAACGGTATTGTAGACTGCATAGTTTTAGAGGACACCATTTACTGCCTCAATTTTAATCAAGAATAGCACATGGCATGGGTCATATAAGAACCATTAGAGAAGCCTTCGTGATTAATTAAAAATCATTAAAATATTAACTTACATGTAGAGCAAAAGTAAGGATATTTTCATTCATTTCAGGAGCTCAGTCAAAATATTTCTTAAGAATACCACATCCATTTCCTCGTAGTTCCCAATGTGTTCGGTTAGTTAAACCGTAAAGACGCCGACATAACTTCATTGATTAAAGTTCATGTTAACTGCACGTTCTCTCTGATTTGTGAATTTGTTCTTACGAAGGAACTCGGCTTATTTGTTTGTAGTTGTTTTAACATTATATGGAGAACGAATTCTTGCTGAACATAGGTACCTTTTGCTCGTGATTTTGATGAGGATTTTAAGTGAGGTCGAAGGTGTTTTCCCACGAAACCTTCTCATTTGCTGCATTTTATTCCATGTTTTTGTCACCTAACTACGGTAAAAACATTTACGAATTTGTTTGGTAAACCTGGATATCTTTAAAACATCTATTTCAATAAAGACATGCAAGCACCTTCTAAAACGCAGAATAAACCAAGTGAAGTTTTGATTTAAAAATAATAATCTAAAATATAGAATGATTTACAAAATATATTTTAATTAATTTCCCAGTGAGCAAGCCGAACCCCTTCCAATCGGTTATTAAGCAGGCTGCTAACTAATCAACTTAGCTGTTGCAGGGGTCCGCACGCACTGCGCACGGCGCGTGAAGATGCCGCGATAGCAACCGCCGCGCAACCACCACGCAGCGTACGAAGCCTGCCAGTAGGTCTACTTGGGGAAAACTTGGGTACAACTAGCTTAGGACACCTACCACTGTCACCAAATATTTGACGCTTAGATTACTGTACGTAGTACCTAGGTTACCTACGGCCACTGTGTGATGTATGAATCACACGTGATTTCATGGACTAAGATGATTTCGATAAAGAAGGTAGGATTGTAGTCACCATGATGTCCAGAAATCCTTTGTTTCTTCCATCTCGGTAAAAAGAGAAACTCATGCCCGTTTTCTACAGTAAAACTTAAGTGTTTTCTAAACCAAAATAAGGGAATGCGTGTTATGTTACTTGTTTTAGTTTAGGAGACACAAAAATTTTAAGGGTTGCTGGTGAAAATGGGCAACAGTCACCTTTCAACCTCTTTCTAACGAACATAGACTATGGCTTAATTTTCTCTAAATGTAGGATACCCCTATTAAATATTCAGTTTTCTTTCTAATTGTAATTAATCTTCCTTATTCCATAACTGTAATCCTTCTGTAAGTCAGTACATCAGGTGGTAACAACCGCCGGCCACATGACGGTGCGCCTGCGCCGCCGCGGTCGCACCTCGCCGCGCTTGCGTGTCACACTTGCGAAATTAACTTTCTGGGGAACTATTTTTTTTAAATTTTATTTGTTTTTAATTTATTTTATAGCAACATACATAGATTGTGTTCATTTAAATTGAAATAAAATTAGCCATGCAAAACATGATTGTAACTTTTGTTTGTATGTAGTAGTATGCGTTGCTACCAGACTCTTTATTACGAGTACAAGACTGATTATGAAACTATAAAAGTACTTATTAATTATTTATTAGTAATAAACTATGTTTGGGTACCATCCCACACATTATTGGCTGCAGAGAAGTGAAAGCTTTTGAGAGATGACTATGAGCGGTTATTTGATTATTCATAAACATTAGGTATATCTTTCTGTGCTATATCTGTAATGTTTAAAGCTATGTGATCAGATTTCCTAGAGTGAACATGAGTTTTCTTGACCACAAAAAGCCATGTCTCACGTTGATGCCATAAATGGTCTATACGAAATACTAAAATAAAATAAGTACATTATAGTATGATTCATATTTACGGACATATTTTAACTTCCCTTATATTCAAAAAACAAATCACGCACGTTAGTTACGCAACCAGATGGCATTTGCATAAAATTTAGTCCGTCTAGTTGTAGCCTCGTTTCAAACCGTGCCCTCTACGTGATATTAATATCGTATTAGGATCTCCAAAGCGACTTATCACTTCAAAGTTACACGACTGAGTCCTTACAAGTCAAGCCATGGACCGCCTTTACAACGATAAATCTGTTTTTGGCCTTGTCTTAAGGCTTGCCCATGAATTAGTTCGCTGAGCCTCCAATCTCCACTCTCATCATCTCGCTACATGATCCTAAAATAAATTTACAACAGCACGAGCGTATCACCAATTCCCCATAACAATGATGGGAGGTGCTGTTTTACATCACATAATGAATCTGAGAACAAGAGGGCAATCAAACATGGAGAAGTGTTACATACGAGGCTTACGGGCTCTCAAATTAAATTAATATTGTAACAAACGGTCAGGCCGCGTGTAGGCGGACCTGAAGCGCAGAAACCGATGATTGCTTTCTGATACCGTCTTACGAAATACACCGTTAGTAGACAAACTAAAAAATTAAAATAGCTAAACGGCCGGTGGTGAGGCGGCTAAGCAGGGCAATTGTAGATCCCAGCGGGCGGTTCGCCTTTCATTATTTTATAATAACTCGTATAGAGGGCGAGCGAAACCACCGTGTCATGGTGCCGGGCCACGGCAAATAACTAACTCTTACCGAATTAATTGCCCCGTTCTGGGCGGTAACGTCACTCCAAACCGAGTCAATCGGCTTATTGTCGCTTCGCAGAAACGCTGCATCCGCTACTTATTGTTAAAGCACCTGGATTGTATCTAATACCTAACTTTTTAATCCATTAATAGACTACCATCTCCATTCTACTTAAGAAAGGAATGTATCTGCTCTTCTTTTTAAATGTAATTAAAAGCAACTAAATAGCATTAAGTATAAGTTAAAGTTTTCCTTATGGCTGCACAAATCCGAGGTATCTCATTCATTTTGATCTTTACCCAAACGCAAGCAACCAAAAAGTATTAGGATATTTGACTTGCGGTTTCAATAAACAATGCTCTTCACGGAAGTCAACTACAGTTCACACAGAAAGTAAACGGGGATTTCCATCAATATGACGCATTTTTATTCAAATTCGATTCCAATTGCTATTCAATTGCATGCAAACGTATGACACGACTTTTTTTCCTGTTTTACTTTATGAAAGTCGATCATGTATTTTTTAATAATTTTGCAGATGTTTTTGTGTAGTCATTTGTTAAAGTGTCTTTTGACCTGGTCATGTAAATTGAACAATAGCCTTCATTTCAATACTTTCAGTTATGAGAAAAGATAATCCACTTTTGATTGAAACAGGTGATCGAGTGACTCCAAAAAAGCTTGCTAAGTTTTTATCAAGGATATCAGCCACAATTCACAAGCTCCCATCCCAGAGTTCACACCAATAGCCGGCACGGGAATCATAACCGGGCGCCGCAACATCTGTACCGATCGATATAGCACTCGATCGAGCCACAGATTATGCTAAGGCGATGTCGAGACGTGTCGAACGCCTATCTCAGATCGATATAAATCATCTTATTAACTATTGTTTTGGGAGGTGTGGTGTGAACGAGCCGATGTTATCGGGACTCTGATGTGTTTTAAATTAACATAATAGGTTTTGTGAATGGATATTGCGTTTATGTTTGTTGTTGTGACTGCAGGCCTATGGGAACGTTTAAGGGGTTAGTTTCATTTTGTTTGACAGATGCTCTCTTGTTTTGTTATTGTTCGTCGTTTGATGTTGTTATAATTCTTATTGGTGGTTTATAGATCACGATACATGATTCTTCTATTAGGTACATTGGCTCATATAGGTAGTCGTTTACTCTAAGTGATACCGCCATCAGAATCGCATCACAATCATTTGCATTCGAAATTGTAAACCGCTTGAAAACGTTAAGAAACCAAGACATGTGTATATGTGATATCAAGCCAAATAAAATTATAGAAACATAAAATCTATTTTATCCTTTTCCTCCACTAATAAATCGATAATTTATTAGGAAACATTAAAAATAAAATCAGTGGTTCTATTTTAGTGCTTGATATTTACAATCACGAGCCTGCGGCAATACTGACATAACATCTAGGTGTGAACCAAGGTATGGAGTAGGCGGACGTGAACCGCCGTACACCCACAATTTGTAGATGAAAGTGTTAAATCCTTATGTGATGAAGAATGGTGCTCGTGAACTTATGACACGATTTTTTTCTATTGTTTATATCGTAGTAGTAGATAGAGTAGCTAATATTGATGTGACTGGGTTGTTAGCGTGGGTGCTTAGAACAGGCATTTTGAAAGTGAACAGAAAATTTGGGATAGCGAGCAACAACTAACGATAATATTACGTGAGTTTGGACTTATAAAACCGATTCAGAACCAGGAAACCTGGTTTTAATGGAATGAATTCATGCCTTCAGATGATGAGACTTTAGAAACAAAAGAATGCCGTCGTTCGAATGTCCGACTTCATTTTCTCATGCCTTCAGAAAACAGGAGTACCCAAAACCCTTCTATGTGGCAGTCGGTTACAAACAGGAATAAATTATAAATAGCTTTGATATTTTCCTCATCTAAATATAACAATGTAGGCCTATTCAAATACGAGCAACAATAACGCACCGCGAAAATAATCAAAGCGTTCAAACAGGCCTAATGCGGTGAACATCCGTTTTCTACCTCTTTGTGGCCGCATATAGCCTACTTACACGTTTCTGATTGTAATGTGTCATCGGCAAAAAAACAAAGAGTTGAATGGCCGGTGGAACATCGAATTAGTATGTATAGAGCCGAGTCTAGCGGCGAACATGAGAACGCATGACGCTGACTCATGGCTCGCCCTATCATCTCAGGACCGGCCACACTGTGAACTTTTTGGGGGTTAAAGTTTGTAGATGTGATTGATATAGTATGGCCTTTACTTTAAGTACCTACGTAGGTATATTTTGTTAGAATTAAACAAGATCAATAGTAGCAAGGGAAGGCGGTCAAAAATACTATGCATTGCAATTTACAGATGAGAGACAAGTAAACACGCTACAGAATCCCATCTGAAATAGTAATTTTGAGTACCAATGTATATCAAATGTAAAAGTCTTCACAAAAATCCACTTTATCAATTACATAGTCGCAAAACATTAATATTAAATCAAATTAATATATCACGATTTCAGTGCTCGTTCCCCACTTTTTTCTCAACATCCTGTAAGATAAAATACAAAGCATCTCGCTAAACAGTTTTTCGTATCATTTTTAATTAGCTTTATATTTTTATTCTTCTGTAATCCTTGTTACTTTTTGTGGTTCTTTAGTGATGTAGCCGATTGTTTGGCCATAGTCATAGAGTTACTGGAAGAGGTATCGTGTTTTGGAAAACCACATGGATTAAGTTGTATCTGTCATGCTCGTCACTGACAAAAGGTTGCGGTTTGGCATGGAGTACTTCGTATAAATGTGTCTTCTTTTTATTGCATTTCCTGCAAGTATTTGTTCGATGCAAGTTTTGCATCCTATAGATGACACATACTTGGCCAAGTTAACATATAGGTAAATACTGTCGGTGTTATTCAGAATTGGAGAATAATATTTTTTTTCTTATGTTCTAATGTTATGGACACACAACAAAAGCAATATCAAAAACAACAATATTGCCCATAAATACCTATGAGGTAAGGATAAGGATTATGTCCTAAAACCCTTGGTATATCTGGTAACCAATATCATTCTCGTTAGCAATCATTCGACCCTACGTCTAGACTCAATAACAATCAACGTTGACTCTTCTAGGAAAGCTTCATATCCGTGTGACTGACCTTATTAGGAGCGGCCGTATGACGGGAAGTGATTGTCATAAATATGATTAAGCTGAACACAGTTACTTAACAGAATTTGCTATTGTTATGTTTCCAGGTGAAAACATTTAATATTGTGTTGACCTTTTCAAGTAAGTACTTACTGTAGAAAGAATTTGGGTTCCAAATCTTTAAGTCACGAAAGTTGTTTTTTTTTTGCTTAGGTACTAGCTTCTTCCAGCGGTTTCATCCGCATACCGTGGGAACTTCTGGGCGCACTCGGATAAAAAGTAGCCTATAACCTTCCTCGATAAATGGGCTATCTAACACTGAAAGTCGGACCAGTAGTTCCTGAGATTAGCGCGTTGAAACAAACAAACTCTTCAGCTTATAATATTAGTATACATAAACCTTAGGTAAATTATGATTGACTAGATATTAAGTATCTCTAAGAATTACTTTTCAATGTTTTATCAATTTCCTTCAGTTCGATACAAAGTGAGATAAGTGTGATTTTGTTGCGGTCCCAATTTCGTAAGTCCCGGATGAACAACACATGTCCAAGTTGATTGACACTAATCCACTTGAATGACGTCAATTTGACCTTTTTACAATTCTTCTAAGAAATCCTAACGGCCTTAAAGTACAAACAATACCTAGCGATGTTGATGACATGTACTTTATTTACGTGATCGGAATAACCAGGCGTTATTGTGAATTGCCAAATATTATTGAGTACAAGAATTGTTTAATATCATAATCACCTACTTTAGTTCCCGTTTGATAAAATAGCACTTATCTTTAGTGGTCGTGTAAAAAATAGCTAGTCTCTACTATTACCTACTAATATTTAATCAATTTCGCTACCTCAATTAAATTTTCGAAAATGTACAACATTGACAGGTCATTACGTTTTAAATCCAAAATTCGTCAATATCGATTCGATTTCTGTAACAATATGATCCGTTGAATTGCGACTAGAGTTTAAATTTAAACATAAGCTTCGTTTTTAAATTATGTCACATTTAAATCGCAAAACAATAGATAGATAGGTTATAGAAATCGGCCATAAGACGCCATAATTTATATACTTACACTTATTACGTGAAAACGTGATCGATATGAAAATAATAGGCTAACAAGTAAAGTAGGTGAGGCTAGCAATTTTATAATTTTTCATTGAAGATTAATTTTCTTAAGCAGCTGTCAGGCGAAGCTGTGATGTTAATAAGTAGTAATAGTCTAAAGTTAATGGTTTCGTATGATCATTGATACTGGAGCTTGTTAATACTATCTATATCGGTTAAAGGACTGTATATGTTATGGTCCAAATGATAAATTGTGCCTTATACATAATGTCCGGTCATTATGAAGAATGCCCAATCTGAGAGAGCAATTTAATAATGTTCATTCAAATAATCAAATTGACCGGGCATTCTACATATTGTACTTTGCCCTTTGGGCAGAGTAATACAAACAAATTTGAATAGTAATTTTTCATTTTTATTGTTACTTAAAATAAACTAAATATTTAACAATTTAAGTAATCAGTCAGATTTTGTAAAGCTTGGAACCATAACATATACATGCTTGAGCTTTAGCAACTTTGTTGGAGTACTCTATTTTATTGACTACGTAACTGAAACTGGTTGTGTGTGTGGTGTGTGTACGTACTTACAAGAAAACTGAAAAAAATACACATCCCACACGTAAAAAAATGTCGCTGTCAACAATTTAGACATTATTATCGATACTGATGACTTTAGATATGTACTCAGCAATGTAATACTACCTAACTGAATGTTTCTATGCATATTTCATACGTGTACATTCATTTTCTATGGACATAATATTTCTTCTACCTACCTACCTAGTTCTAGTTACCTGTCGGGTAGTATTTTGTTTAATTGAAATCAACTGAAAAGTGAGCTGTTTCATGAATTGAACTGAGCTATATACAGATTGCCAAGCGCGTCGTGAATGGTACATACGTATTGTATCCTTAATTATATGCCCATGAAAAGAAGAAAAAATTGACCCCGGTAAATTTTCCTCTAAATCCTAGAACCTTAAATTCCTTTCACACCTTCATACCTTAGGTATTTCTATAGCATGTTACATTTCATAACACAATATGAATGCTGTCCATAGTGATTAGTAGTGGGATTGTCCCATAAATAACGTCTCATTATTATGGCGGGCCGCAACAGATCGGTCGGTATTTCGCGCGCCCTCGCATTGGGCGCACGCGCAGGGCCGCAGTCAGATCGTGAGTACATGAAGGTATTACTTGGTTACATGTATGAAGTAATATGTTGAAGTGTGGGCAGAAAATCCTTAAATGTTCATGTTGAATATTATACGAACGCCAGCAGATTCGTATCTGTCAAATATTAAGGATCTAAATCGAACATCAACCTTCCACTACTGTGATAAGGTTGGTAAGCTGCTGAAGAAATTTGACAGATTGAGGTAGGTTGATGTGCTGGTGTCTGTACTTTTAAGCAATAGGTGTACCTATACAGCACAACGCCCTCAGGTGACGTACAAAACGTTTCAAATGGATGGTTTTACATAGCGAGCTCAGGCTCTTTTAAACCAATCGTTCGCTTTAAACTAGTTTAAACAAACCATCAGCTTTGACGGTATAGCTACAATACTTTATAGCGACCGAATTGAAGTGATATTTCTAAAATGCACATTGAACAAACTAAAGCTACTCAAAACACAAAAAGCTCGCATTCGTATTCTTTCTGTCTCCATAACTTAAAATGTAAAAGAAATGCACTATTTAACTTCAGATTAAGGTCCAGGTAGGCCATTTTCCCGTACAATTTTTTAAGCTTTCCTTGGAGCTTGAGGAACTTTGTATTTTTTTACGATGCTCTTCATCAGGGTCAGTGAAACCAGGGTCCACTCTTACCTTCCAATATCTTCTCTTGACCGCAGTCCAGGTCCGCTCCTGCTTAGGGCGTGGTGGTCGTGCGGGCGCCGCGGGCGGGGGGCGTGCGCGGGGCGAGCGCGTGCGATAAATGGCCCGTCCGAACGTCCGCCGCGGGCGCATGATCTGCTTTGCGCACTTTTGTTATGGACGTTCCAATGTGCGAGCCATTTTCTTTTTGAAGATAACTTTTCTTGGAAACTTTAGATCATGAGTTTTCTTTCTTTAAATATCTCGGGGTTATCTTCTATGGTAAGCAAATATACCTATACCAGCTCCTTTAATAGCGACTATTTATCTGAGTTTCAAATTTCTTTCAGGCTAAGCATCAACCTTTGATTTGCCACCTGACTTGAGTTCCTGGGTTCTAATTACAAAAATGCTAACGATGGACTGGTATCGACTCTCATCATTGGCAGCTATAAACCAATAGCGACGAAAGGTTTGGTCCATTCCGAGTCACGGAGGAATTATAATTTATGTAAGTACATTGATTCATTGTTGAATATAGGCACGGCAGTTGAGTCTATGCTGCACTTGCTCGGTTAGTAGAACCCACCTTTAACTAAAAGTCGATACCTGATTTGCTTTTTATCACAAGCGTTTGAGCAATGGTGGATATTTGTCTTGAAATAGCACGATATGGATACATGCTTATTACGACTTAGAGCATAAATATCAAAGTTATATATACATGTAACCTTGCTCGTAAATATAGGAGGCGTGTGAAATTTATGGTAACAATAGAAAGCTTGTTAAATTACATCTACAACTTACAAGGCTGTTGCGAGAACTTCGTAAATCACTATAAAGTTTGCATCTAAAACGTTCGAGAGTCGCTATATCCGTATGTGGTTGGATTAGTCTTTCAGAGTGTTTTAGTGAGAGGAACGTTGAAATGTGCCGACATACTGTTGAGAGAAAACTTATTGCTAAAGATTTTACTTACAAGTCTATAATTAGTAAAAAAAATTAAGCAAAGAGCTTCTCATATAAACAACTGACCATCTTATCTAATTATTGCTTACTTTTAGATCCCTAACTTCAGCAGAGTGCACTGAGGTTGGAGCTTTTTGAATTATTACAGTTTGGCTAACAGGCGACCCCAAATTGTTAACCTCTGGAGTAACACTGTTTCAATGCATGCAGAAATTACCAAACTTGCCATCGTTTTAAGACTTCTACAGACCATTTTTCATCCTCCCAACATCCAAGCCCAAACCCCAACACGACATGACCATCCAATCTCCAGTAGGTGTGAATGATAATTTCTTTCAAGCACACCAGCGTTATCATTTAACAGTGATTCATATCGGGTGAGGTGAGCCTGGTTTAATAAACAGCGATAATTAAATGTTGTAACTTGAGTTGTTTATGCCGAAGCCGCGGGACGGTGGAGGCCGGGGCTCCGCCCTCTAGCGCCCGCCTCGTTATAACCGTAAGGGATTAACGAGGATCCTGCATTGTTGTATGTTACTCTTATTAAAGTTTGTTGTGAGTGTTAGTTTGGATGTTCATGAGAACTTCTTGAGCATTTAGAATTTTATCTGATTTTAGCACATTGATGATGCT
This sequence comes from Heliothis virescens, assembly GCA_002382865.2. Classification (NCBI taxonomy): domain Eukaryota; kingdom Metazoa; phylum Arthropoda; class Insecta; order Lepidoptera; family Noctuidae; genus Heliothis; species Heliothis virescens. The sequence continues at coordinate 2,309,078 of NWSH02000078.1, read as the reverse complement.
GATTAGCATTGCTCCAGTGACTAAGGCTAGGCTCCTACTCCGAATCAAGCATGGTGTCTAAACAAAGATAAAGTCAGACATGAAATACGCCTTATTTGTATGTTATTCTATTATTAAAAAAATATGTGCTTGTTGGACCTGTGAGAAAGTAAACAGGAGTTTTCTTATTTTTTAAAATTTGCTTGCCTCACTGTAGTTGTATTGGATTCTCCTTTACTTAACACCATATTTTTGTACATTCATGCAAATAAATCTCACTTCATTTCAACTCCGAAAGTAGAAATCGATAGATTTTTACAAAATAATATCTATGAAATCATCAAATCAGATCTTAACGCCTACAGAATTTTGAGGCGTACTTTAGTCTTTCAATAATTTTCTATAGATAGTAAAAGGTTAACCAAAAATTGATTATTTCAAAATCGGAAGATTTAACCAGTTGTTGCAATAGTTTTTCAAAAATAGTAAGTTTAGCACTCAAGACAAGTAATAGCAGTTCATAACGTCATTCAAGGTGAAAATTAAACTGCGATCCTATCGTTGATGATATTCAAAGTACAGGTTTCAAGATCACTATTAATTTACAGCGAGTGAGTGATGACACACATTACTCCTCAGAAATTGACCGACATACCAGTTTAACAGGACTTCCAAAAATTATAATAAAGAGACTTCTTCTTAGAATATTATCTTTGAGGTATATTAAAATTATCAGCAGTTCTAGCCAAATCCTCAAAAAAATACCTAACTTGTATCACAGAATAAAGATGTACTATATTTAAACTGTGCTTGTATAACTCACCTGCGAAAGAAATTGTAATCCCAGAAAATATAATGAAAACGTTAAATAAATTGTCAATATGAAAGAGTAGATGCTAAGCCAAGCCTGAAACAGTTAGGATAATATCTACTTGCAGTATGGATAATAGACTAAAACCATAGAATGGAAGGAAAAATATTGACCTAGATACCTACAAAAATTATTTAGGCACCAACATTAACGTTAAACAAAAGCACAATTCATGCAATATAACAATCTAAATGAACTCCCACAACACAAGAGCCAGTAAAAACATGTAACACAAGTACGCAGAACGAATTTTAAAGTCATTTCTGTTCCAAATCTCAAGCATATTGCTAACAAATCACAGGCGAATGGGTCGTTTAGCCACCATTTGTTGCCCTGGGCGCGACGCAGGGTGGTAATTGTGTTTACAATACATCCCCCCTTAGCTTCCATCCCCCCTTCCGCTCATTTCTCATCCTCAAACATCAGGGCAACGCTTAGCGATTTCACCTCGGGAAATCTGGGAAAAGTGGAAAATGCGCACGGTATTATGAGAGACGATAGATAACTAAATGTTGTGTTCGGGTGCGCCTTTGTGTTCCAACGAGCTGGCTAAGTTGCCTTTCCAAATTGAGTACAGGTACGAGGTTCAATTGTTGGTAGAAGTTCACTGGTTTTGATGTTATTTGGCACAGATTTTTTAAGGAATGGTTATAGGTACCTAGATTCAATCCTACACGAAGTACTTTTGATAGTGCCTCTTTACTTTTGCTGTTGTCTCAGTTAATTATTGTCATTATTACTCACAGTCTTTCATACTTATTTATTCCGTATTTCATAAAAAAGATGGCTTATCAATTTTTCATAAAAACGTATGATGTTGAAAGCTCTCAACATAAACTGGTGAACTTTATAGTGTCTAGTCAGTTTACGATCACACACCAGAATTTATTGAAAAAAAAGCAAATAGAAAACAAGGTATGCTGAAAGATGTTTGCGAGTCAATTTTCAAAGTTATGGTGATTAGTCACGCTTCACAAACATAATAATGTATAAAAACACTAATGTACTTGTATTGTGTAGAGTATAATAAATGGCATAAAGGGGTATTAATAAAAAAGAAAAAAAAAAACATAACATCTATAGCTAAAAATTCAAGTAAGGTACCTACGACGAGAGTATCTCGCTGGGTGTCATTGAGTATGAAGGAAAGGAGTGCTAAGGGAATATTGGTTGTCAAGTTTCAGGGTGTGCCATTTCTTTTAACCCCTAAGCGACTTTCTGATTATTAAATATAAAAGATATTAAAATTTCAATTGACGCAAAATGAATGTGGTAAAAATCTAAATTCTCCGGTCCCGGATAACAATTCTACAAATAGAGAATCACAGTAGGATTTCAATACCATTGATGCAAAAAAATCCTCGCCCAAAGTCTGAATAAAGTGGATGATCTACACGTTACACTTTAATTTATGATAGTTCAAAAGAAAAAAAGATTAACACTCCATTGAGACGATTCTCATTGCTCCGTGGTACTTAACGAGTGCGGTACGATCGTCCTCATGAAAATCCCATAAAAAATAATAAACAATTTACGTTCACCGACACGCTCCAGCTTCACCTTTTGTATTAGCTGAGAACTTTACAGCGCCATTTTTTTATAAGAAATCTGCTTCCCCTCGAAGATAATGCTGATGGGATATAAAAAATAATTGCGATGCCTAACTCTTTTGCGTTGGTGAAAATATGAATCTTGTTTTGAGGTTGGTGAAGCCTTTAAACGTTAAGGTGTTAGAAAGAACGGAGAGAGAATCGATATTGTCAGTAGGTTTTAGAAGCTTTAAAAAGAAAGTGTTAGACGGTAGATGGTCGCTTTTCCTTCAAATGTCCAAATGTTTTAAAAAACAAAATTTAATTTAATTTCTTAATGTTGGAGCTATTGAGTTCTAATAAATACCATACCGATTTTTATCCTTCGATACTTATTTAATTTAAAAAAATGAAGATAAGCTTTCTCGCTTGACTCTCAATATTTATTTGCACTTGTCATCCCATATTTTATGAATGATGATAGTTATGCTGGTACTACATGCATTCCTCTGCTAATTCGTATAAACAGTAGCTACTAAACTTACCTTCATTATACCACAGACCTAAGCGAATAGTTTTTCTGAATTAATTTGTCCGGCAGAGCATTGAGCGGCTCGATTGCTCCAATCCCGCGTGTAATCCCGGGATTATGCGACAGTCGCCCGCGGTCATTAGTAATGCAGGAGAACTGCCGTGTATGATGTGACTCGTGTTCCTGTTATACTGTTTTTTAATTAATATTTTACACAGGTGAAATTGTTTTTGGCGAGTAAGGTTTAAAGGGGAGGAAGTATTTTTTTTTTGGAATAGTCAATTCTAAGGAAATATGGATCATTCTCGACCACGGTAAATAGTAACCATATAAAGTAATGAAATATATATTTTGCAAGATAAAGCACTTAAATAATACAAACATCAACAAAAGTGTACTCGATACTAATAAGGCTAGGCCTACATTTTTCAATACTATTTATCCGAACTAAACTTCGTCGAAATACGGAGAAGCAATACGATATCATCTATCTATCTCGTTAGACCATTCATTACGGGACACTGAAAATAAACCGGCCCCGTCCGAGAGACCAACAAGTGTATAATTCCTGGAATACCTAACAAATGTTACGTTTTTTCCGTCGTTCTGTACATGGCCCAATTAAGGGCCCGACAACGGCCAACCGACTCTCTATATAATTTATTCGCTAAGGATTTTGTCTTGTGGCACGTTTTTCGAGATCAAAATCGGAATCGTAAACACCTTGTTCAGCTCTTTTGTTATCGATTAAGTTTTGTAATGCTTTATCGATTGAAATCGATAGTGGGTTTCATTAAGTTTCGGTTATGATGATTTTTATGGAGGTGTTTTTGAGATAAATAGTGAAATTAGATGCTATCTTTGTATTCGATACTTGACGTTTTATCGTAATAGTTACCATTTTGATTATATTAAGTATGATTCGTATCATTGAATTACATACAATGGTACCTATCTTATTTGATAAACGACTGTTACGCGAAGCGGTCTGATCAACACCATTAAAGTGTTTTTTAGATTTTCTCTCTTATTGACAATTACAATATACTATTTCTTACCGTTTTTAACTAATAGGTACTCTGCAAGGAACAAATGTAAATAAACATCAACAATAAGACGTTCATAAATATGACGGCGCCTAGCGTCGTCTAGTTAAAATTACTTAGAATAGCGCCACCTAGTTTAGT
>NWSH02000078.1:2292072-2304880 GCA_002382865.2 Heliothis virescens | reverse complement strand
TATCGGAGTACCGTCTACTGTACCTATCTGCTGCCGCATGCCGGCCGGGTCCCGACAAATACATGTATTACTTAGAAAAATATTATCATTAGCCATCTTTGTCTATGAGAAAAAAAATCTTGGCTGTGTGACCATCACGACTGAAGCATATAATGTGCATGACCTATCATATAGATAGAATTATTTTTATCCCCTGTTCATACGAATGGCGTAACTATATTCGTGCAGGCTCCGCGCAGTCCCGGTGCATCGATTCTCGGAACTCTTTAATTGCACCCACTCCGACGCAGATCGAACGTTTAAAATCGATTTTTTTATTCGATTTATTTCATGTGAGCCTCGAGTTCAAAATCGTGTTTTTGTTTTGCGATAGCGAACGCTGTGTATATGCAAATTTTACACGCATCTACTGAAACTTCTCAATTAATTAAATTGTGTGACAGATATTTTTTTGTCAGGATGTTATGTCGATATTAATTAAGTTATAGTCGAGTGTCTGTAAGGTAATTTGTCGCTGACGTGAAATAATAATAAGCGGTAGTACTCATTAAGTTGTTACTGATAAAACTGAAACTTGGTTAATTCTAACCTTACAACTATCTGGCGCAAAAAATAATAAATCAGAAGGGTAAATATTTCTTGCCATTTAAAATTCCAAAACTGGTATAGTCCAATAACTGGAAACGATTTAATTGGGAACATAAAAATAGCGAACCATTAGTCCCACTTCTGTATTCGAATGAGCAAAATTGTCGCATTCGCCCTACGTCCGAACAAACGGCCAGCTTGTGTTTTCACACCTAAGAAATTTTCCAGTAAACAAACAATCTTTAACTTTGTACATGTTGCTTTAAGGTTCAAATTCGGTTTTGATATCCACCATAATCAGGGCAGATATAAAATCAGGCAATTCAGAAATTTCTAGCCCAAAGTTTTGAGTTGAATTTCGTATAGTTACAGTCTTCGACGGAAGTCAGACTGCGTGATTAGGTGATAGAAAGTGAACTCTATTTCAATACACCTATAGTCGAATATTGGTGAACAAACACGGTATAAGATCGAAGAAATGTCGGTGATATTCGTGCACGTAATGAGGTGAAACAATTCAAAGTACGAATGGACAAAGACTTATGGAGTTTTTATTTTTAAATAAATTGAAATTTAATTCGCTACATTCTCGAGCCTTGTTTCTGTGAAGCTTTTTAATTTCTTTTCTCAAAATATTTCAGTAAGTGGGTAGGTTTCAGTGTAATAGAAAAAGTTCAGCTTGAAGCCTGAATTCAGATTATTCTTGGCATTTCGTGCAAATTCTCTTTAGTTATATAACTTTGTGATACTTTGCATGGAATGCTGTTCTTGATAGCCTTGATTAGAAAACTGTCTATTATGAATTTTGTTAATGTCATTTGGAGTGTGGAGTCTTTGGGTTAGGGTGATTAGAAAAAAAATTAATAAAAATACACTTGCATTTTCCATATTTCAAGTAAGTACCAATGTTCGGCTGAAGAAAGAAGGAGATAGTCAGTCGTTGAATGATGTCAATATCTATACTAATATTATAAAGCTGAAGAGTTTGTTTGTTTGTTTGTTTGTTTGTTTGTTTGTTTGAACGCGCTAATCTCAGGAACTACTGGTCCGATTTTAAAAAATCTCTGTTCAGTGTTAGGTTAGCCCATTTGATCGAGAAGGACTTTAGGCTATATAACATCACGCTGCAACTATAGGAGCGAGAAAAAGGAATGTGGAAAAAAACGGGAAAGATATATTCATTCTTGAGGCTTTTGTTGCCGTGCGCTCGAAACGGTTCAAGATACCAAAAATATATGAGAATTATTCCTCTTGAAATGAGCTAAAAAAATGTCCGCGACAGTATATGTCTATCTTATAAGATTAACTCTCTAGAACCGTTTTTATGGTAACCTTTGGTGGAAATGAATGCATTATTGTTAAGAGTTGTATCAACTTAATAATATTAATGTTTATCCAAATAAATAGTAAATAATGTTGTTGATTAAGACATGTATTTAATCTATACTAATATTATAAAGCTGAAGAGTTTGTTTGTTTGAACGCGCTAATCTCAAGAACTACTGCTCCGATTTGAAAAATTCTTTCAGTATTGGATAGCTCCTTTATCGAGGAAGGCTATAGGTTATTTTTTTATCCGGGTGCGTCGAGTAGTCAGAGAAAGTCCAGTCAGGACTTTGAGTCAGAGATTCACTGACTCAACATCGCACAGCCCAAACCTGTGAACCTATAAAGCTGATTTTTTTCACAGAGATTCATCTTAAGACTCTGACACGTGTTAAGAAAGGATTTTTTGAAATTCGTGTCCTAAGGGGTTGAAACTTTGTATGGCGAATGATTATTAATTACGAATTTCGACATGAAACTTGGTGAAGTTACTCCTTGAAATAAATAAGTAAATACGTGTTTCACCTTTTTTTTTAAATAAATCCATTAAAGGGTTAAAATGGAGTTTCCGGTTAAAATGGGGTTGACAATATGTATGGTGAACTATATTACTATACAATTTGCAAGGCCCAAACCCGTAAACCAATAAAGCTGAAATTTTGCACAGAGGTTCATCATAAGAGTTTCACGCGAGATAAGATTTTTTTTAAATTCGTCTCCTCAGGGGTTGAAATAGGGCTTGAAATTTATATGGCGAACCAGTATTAATTACGAATTTCGACATAAAACTTCGTAAAGTTATTTCTTGAAATAAATAAGTAAACATGTGTTTCACGACTTTTTGAAATTCGTGTCCTAAGGGGTTGAAATAGGGGTTGAATCTTTGTATGGGGAATGAATATTAATTACGAATTTCGACATGAAACTTCGTGAAGTTACTCCTTGAAATAAATAAGTAATCACGTGTTTCACCATTTTTTTGAAATTCCACCCCTAAGGTGGTAAATAGGGGTTTGGTAATTTGTATAGTCTTATGATTTTTGAAGAAAGTGACATGAAATGTGGAAGATAGGTTTTTCTTAGGGTGTAGACATCGCATCGCATTTTACGAAAATATACTCCTAGGGGAGTAAAACGGGGGTTGGTAGTTTGTATGAAAGTCCTATGTTTTTGATGTGTTTACCTGATGCAGAACCGCAACAGACAGAGAGCTAAACTATAAGAGATACAAGAATGGTGCCATTGTAAAAATTTATCCACGTAATGAAATTTTTCTGCTGAGATATTTAATTTGAAGATCTAGAACACCTTATGTGGAACTTCAAGAGCCCAGCTGTACTATAACACGTGTAGGAATGATGTCTTAGCAAAAGTTATTTAGTCTGGTGGGTTGACTTACAAAAATAAAAGTTCTGAATCGCCTCGCATATTCAGTCGCTACCGGGCTCTTAGAATACGACATCAGATGCTTCAGCTCTTTGATTTTGACGACCCCGTTGTCGCTGGCATAAGCGGCATGATCCGCGTACGAAGTCGCGGGCAGAAGCTAGTATGAAATAAATGTAAAGACATAGATGTAAAGACATTCACAATCCGGGTTTAAGTCAGAAGTCTAATTTGTTTAGTAAGAACCATTACAAAACTATATCTTTCAGGCGTCGTCAAATTATATCAATAACGCCTAAACTATATACAAACTTAGACATGTACACAAATTACGTGATTAAAAATAATTATAGTTTAATAAATCGCAAAATCCATGGAAAAGAATTAAGCGATTTCATTAATAAAACTTCGCCACATTTACACATATTTCGTTAGTAAGTAACAGTTTAACTTATGTTATTAAACTTTAATATGGCGCCATTTAAAATTTGGAGCAAGGTGCAACAAACGGCGTCGATCAGGTGTATTTGTTCAAACAAGGTGCTCAACTCGGCCGTTGTTAATTCATAAACTATTCTGTTCCGACAGCGGCGGGATTTACTATTAATAGTGAAATCTATTTTATTGCCTTTGAAAGCAATAAATAAATTATCGACAAATTAAGTTATACGTTATTTTGAAGGCATAGACATGGTATTGTGTATCGAATTAAATATAAAACAGTGTAATTATATAACCAAAGCTAATTATATTCCACTTAAAAAAAAATATGATTTCGGCATTATATGAAAGCTTACTCAAACAATACTTGATGAAACAGGATGTAACTTACATTCTAACCGATGCGATTCAGTAAAGCTAGGCCGTCTTCTACAGATCATCTTTTTTAAAGGCGACTAAGAACCTCCAACCTATGAATAACCTCCCGTTGCTTCACATGCATATTAATACCTAATCAACACTCTTACGGCCGTTTCCAATAACTTATCTATCTCTGAATTTGCTTACTAGAGATATAATTTTGATATTAGCCCCAGTCAAGTAATGTCAAATTCCTATCTTTAGTAACCAAATCCGGAGATAGACAGAATATTGAATTCCGCAGTTAGCAGGCTAGTGCTCCTGTCAATCTTTTTTTTTCGGTTGGCTCCTAACCGAATTGGTATGACGTAACGACCAGGTGCAAGGCACGCGTCGAGAGTGCGTTGATCCGCATGTAATCTTCACCGGGTTGACAGGGCGCGGGCGCAGGATCACGTTACCTTCCATTATACTTACTAATTTGTGGCGAAGGTGGTTCAAGAAGAGATGGGTTATATCATGTTTTAGAAAAATATGAGTATTTTTTTTTTCCTATTTATAAATATTATAATTGAAAACATAACTGACTCAGAATATCTACTCAACACGAGCTTTTCTAACTTCTGCGTTCACCTGGATGAAAATATTACGATGGTAAATAAACTGTCCCTAGGTGTGCAAAATGACATTACATATGTGTAGTGTACTACTCAATTGATAAAAAATATGCTTTTATTGTCACTAGAGAAAGTAAGTACTTAATTTAAATAATTATATATGTATAACCAATAGATAGGTTATAGATAAAAAGGTGTTAAAGGCAGGTGCACAACATTGACATCGACCTAACGACAAAGATTATATAACTTTTATTAACTACTGCAGATTATTATAGCATTAGTTATACACGTAATTAAAATACTAGACTGACACTGATAAGAACGCTATTTTTTGCTTAATTTATTAATGAGAATATTTTATGATAGATAAATATCAAAGTTTGAAAATACGTGGAACCGTCTCTATTATTATTTTATTTAAACCTTGTCTCAATTAGCTCTATTCGTCGATATAAAAACAAGTAAATGCTATCACGTAAAAGACAACTTTGCTAATTACTACGGCTACATGCACTTGCTTAAAAGCAATAAAATATCAAAATTCTTTATGAAAAAATATAATATGCTTGCCAAGGTTGAGAATCTCAATCTGTGAATTTAGATCTGTCACCCTTCGCAGATCAATTGGTAAATGCAGGATATAGACTGCCGACTACTTAGAATTAAAGGTGCATACCAAGCCATTTAAATTATGAGCCATATAAAGATGAGGCCGGTACCTATACCTACCTTGAGAAGAAACGCCGAAACAGGGCTACTTAAAAATTTCCATTTTTTGCCGGCAATTTTCACCAGTAATCTCGAAAATTTCAGTGCCTCCTAAAGTGACATGAAACTCGCGTTAGGTTAGTTTTAGGGACTACATTTGAAAACGGACATAGGTCCAGAAATAATTGTTGATCATAGTAAGCTCATATCAATACAAAAAGCATAAGTAATTCTCTATTTACCCAACACCTGAGGCGTGCAAAACAAAAGCCTACACCTTACGAACAAAACTGAGTAACCAGGTCAAAACTGTTAAGGTGGTAGGCACTAAAAGGTGCGTAGGTAGTTCCGCTGGAGGGTCGGAAGTGGGTGCTTTCGATCGACACATAAACCGCCCTGTACAGGTGCTTTCGCCCTTGCCACATTTTACAAGGATTTTTTAGCTATTTAAAATGATAGAAGTAGGTTTAAAGGTTTTTAATAAAGAGGCTATACGTTTGTTGTGTAAAGTTTTTGGAATTGTATCTATATACATATTATACATACGTATTTGCAATGGTACCTAAATGGTGTAACAATTAGATACATTTGTCTTGAAGTTTTAGAACTGTTAAAGAATGGGAATAGTTTGAGTAACAAACATAGTTTCTTTTCTATAAATTGAAAGACATATTAAAAAAAGCAGGCAATTGAGAGTCGGACTCGCTCGCGATGGGTTCCGTATGTTTGTTTTATGCAAAATATTTAATTTGTTGTTATAGCGGCGACAATAATACATCATATGTAAAAATTTTAACTGTCTAGCTAACATGGTTCTTGAGATACAGCTTGGTGATCGGGGTTTAGTAATAGAGCCCAATTTTGCCCTTTAGGTACAAAACCTTAAAAAGAAGGCCCTTCTGTTTATTCGTATTTTTTTAAAGTTTGGTAGCAGATCAACAAATGAAGTCGTATATCTTTTTTTATTTTGATTTTGGAACACAAGTAAATTGGAAAGTTTCAGCTGCTTGTCATTTGTTAGTCATAAAGCTGACGTGAGGTTTTATTTTAATAGTTAATACAAACTAGTACCTACGGCTAAACTAAAAAACTATAAACGCAAAGGGTTGGAACATTTTGCAATGTAAATTCATACGTGATTCCAACTACCTGTCACTTTTAATTACTTGATAACTTTGAAAGATTATACGAACTCAAAGAATTTTATGCCATTGTTGATTTAAGAGAATAATCTTAGAATATGAATTATTCATCTATTTTTCGTTGTGGTAGTTAACACAAAAACAAACAAAAAATCCATTCACATTAGACTCGGACGTTTACTACTTTAAAAATATCTAATTAGACTCCAGACTTATTAGGAAAAAAATGGTTGGATAACTGAGCTATCTAAAACTGAAACTAAACTCAAGACTAGCTTCTGCCAGCGACTTCGTCTGCGGATCATGTCGCTTATGCCAGCGACAACGGGTCGTCATAATCAAAGATCTTTCTCTTCACTGCTCTGCTCCTATTAATTGTAGCGTGATGAAAAGTATACTATAACTATCTCAGGAGTATGAATAATAATACCAAGTAGTTTTTGTTTCTATAACGGTTATACAGACAGACAGACAAAAATTCTACTGATTGCATTTTTGGCATCAGTATCGACCCCTAATGGGTGATTAGGGACCTGATAGTTATTTTTGAAATTTATTTCATGTACAGAATTGACCTCTCTACAGATTTATTATAAGTAAAGATTTGCGCTTTTAAGAATACAAACAAACTCATCAGCCTTATAATACTGCTACCTATATAACAGATTATACTTTATTTGCCAACATGCAGTACCTATTACGTAATACTAACCAAATTTCAGTACAAAGGCACAGTTTTCATAGCCCCGATTGTCCTAAACGTTGTGACATTCCTGTAAGCAAACCCGCATGGCGCGGCTTAATGAAATTCTGACAACATACCCAATTAGAATGGCAAATAAGTACGTGATGCACCCGAAAATATACTGGATGTCCCTGCTATACTGTTTCAATCAAAATTTATAAGTACTTAAGCAAAATTTAAACTTTTGATACTGACCGAGACATTGCTATTTCATTGAATAAATATGATTTTAATATAAGATAATATATAAGATTATTCTATGTATAGTGGTGATTGCCAATTGTAAAGCAGAATAATACCAATATGGTTTATAATGTTCATTTTTAACAAATTCTATAAGACTTATCCAAGAAAAATGTTAATGTCATACAATCAAACCTACATTTAATTAACATCACGATGACGTACAATGAATTAATGCTCATGTACTTACACAAAAACAAAATCTTCACATTTTGTATTGTGAATTCCGAGTTCAACTGCAAACAGTGCTTCCACTGCAAGTCGACAACGCTACAAAGTTCGGTGCCAACGTTTTTGTCCATTCATAACGCAATAAACAATTCAGAAATATGACTGCATCATTTCATCAAAATTCCGTCAGTTTTTGTAGTCCCTGTCACCTGTCTCCAGACCCTTACCTCGTCCGTTACTACCGCCGCGATTAGCATACTTTGGCCTCAAAAAAAGATTATTACTCGCCCCCAATACTGAAGTTAATATTCAATACGTTTACACCAAATAATAATTACAGCAGTTCGTCTGCCGAATGCATTAAAGGGTCGTTTTCCTTGTATATATTATAATATTAAATATTAATGTGCGAGGGAGGGAGCGCGGGCAGGTGCATCCAACGTTATTAAGTTACTGATACTCAATACCCAGACACTTTATTTATTATTATGAGCCGCGTACGTAAATAACATATTATAAGACGTTATAACTTACGTACGTTCTACGGTGCGTTCGGTTGTCGACGGGTCTTCGGCGCGTCATTTCAAATAGGTATTTTATTTGTCGCCTCCGCTCAGAGCTGAATTCCGTCTGGGAGTTAATCGTTTCTGTTTAATTTAAATGATCTTTGATCTGTTATCTAATAGGAGTAGTTCCAGGAACTGAATGTTCTGATTCCAGCGTGTCGTGGAACGGGTTCCGTCATCGTTTGTTACACAGTTTAATGATCGACTTTACAATATTAAACATTTTTATGTAAAGCCTTTTTTAGTAACTGTAAAATGATATCAATAGTAACATCTCAAGTTTCTAGCGTCAGTCGTGAAAATAAGTTTTTGATCTTGTTGAAAACATTGGATGTAGATTTGCGATCAACATCAAGGTGTATTCACACTTGAGTGAATCGGCGACAGACTTTTGCGGTCTGCAAGCGTACGTTTTCCAGGACTGACAATAAGCCATAACCTATAGAGTCATTTCAAGTTCGTCATAGACAAATACTTTGACATTTTAAATGAACACCGCAAACCACTTCCCATTTGCTTAGTTTATTAAATGTTAAGGAGCTACTAGGTAAACGGTAATTGCTTATTAGCTGTTTAAATATTACTTCATAATATTTATAAACGGAAGTTATAGTTCCGCGATTAAGATAAATAACTTATTAAGCTACTAGTTAAATTACGTAGTGTTTGAGATACTTGGAGATTAAACTAACTTCTGTAGAAAATGTTAACGCAAGTACCTATTAAATCAATGATATACTTGTTAATAACCGTTTTATTGAAAAGGCACGGTTACATGTACAAAATTTTCAGTTGAAATAGGAATGGGACCGTATGTTTGTTTTAAACTTTTTTGAGTAAAACGATATAAGCAATGAATTGAGATTCTATTTCTATTAAAGTTCTTTCCCAAAAATAGTTGTTAAACTAGTTACATACCTTCAAGCTTAAAAGGATGAGAGGTCAGTGAACGACAGTTGGCATTTAAATCTCCGAAGTGTACTTAGACATTTTCTCATTGATATAAATTCAATTTTTCTCATAAAGCCACAGCGAGACCCAACCCAAACAAACAATCAGTCAACACCAACCCTTCATTCGTTCACCGAGATAATAAAAATCGCTTTGCGTACTTCTAATTCAAGTTCAATGAAGCGACAGAAAGAATAGCCGGTACAAAATTGAAAAGCAAATCAGACGCGTCGTGACACCGGGGTCAGTGAGATAACGCCGTCTAAGTCCCGGATTGATTCCCGGATCAGCCGGATAGTCGGACCGCTCGAGTGTGTACGATCCCTTACTCACGACCCAGTGAGTGTGCGTCCCTAAGGATTTGTGGAGTTACGTTTACTTCTTTAAATTCAGAGGCTTTGCTTTATGTTCTTTTTTGTGGTAAATAAATACTTATATTGTTTTTATCTTGTAGTATGATGCTAGTAGTGTATAATCTCAGTAGTGCTTCTCATCAATTGACTTCCCAGCTTTTGAAAAAGTCTATAAGTTTTAGCGTATATGTACTGTCACATACAATGATTTGCATACAAGTCCTCCTTTGAAAGTATCACCTGACTTGTTGCTGATATTTTTTTCAGACTTATAAGATGTAAAGCTAAGCTTCTTTGATAAACACAATTCATTTTGAATCACAAATCAAATCATTGTAAAGTATAGATATGGGTCTTATCACATCTCAGATCAATTTAGTAAAACAAGCAATTACTTCTAGCGCGGCAGTTTGGGAGCTACGTAGCTATTGTCAAAAGCTTTTTCAGACTGTTACTCCACGCAGACCTAGTCTTCCTTGTGCTGTGGAAACCAGAAACGATACAATGGGCCATTTCAATTTTATCTCTCACAGGNACTCGAGTGTGTACGATCCCTTACTCACGACCCGGTGAGTGTGCGTCCCTAAGGATTTGTGGAGTTACGTTTACTTCTTTAAATTCAGAGGCCTTGGTTTATGTTCTTTTTTGTTGTAAATAAATACTTATATTGTTTTTATCTTGTAGTATGATGCTAGTAGTGAATCTCAGCAGTACTTCTCATCATTAGACTTTCCAATTTTTGAAAGAGTCTATAAGTTTTCTCGTACCCGTCCTGTCATATACAATGAATTGTATACAAGTCCTCCTTTGAAGGTATTACCTGACTTGTTGCTGATTATTTTTTCAGACTTACAAGATGTAAGCTAAGCTTCTTTGATAAACATAATTAATTTTGAATCACAAATCAAATCATAGTAAAGCATAGATATGGGTCTTATCACATCACAGATCAATTTAGTAAAACAAGCAATTACTTCTAGCGCGGCAGTTTGGGAGCTGCGTAGCTATTGTCAAAAGCTTTTTCAGACTGTTACTCCACGTAGACCTACTCTTCCTTGTGCTGTGGAAACCAGAAACGATACAATGGGCCATTTCAATTTTATCTCTCACAGGCTCTTGCAATTTGTCTAAAATGAATTGTGTTCGCGTTTGTAACCTATTTGGTTTATGTTACTCCTTAGTCGTGTGAATGTGAGCCTGCTTTTTAATTACTATCATTATCTGGTCTAAAGGCTTACGCATTATATTGCCTGTCTATTTCGACGGGTTGTGAAACATTTTCAAAATTCCTGAATAATTATCGAGAATCTTAATGATTTCATCGTTACTTTCAGCCGAGTATAGCGTCAATAAAGGTAAGTAAATAAATTATCAATTTTATTGTTCCTGTACGACAAGTATTCGACAATTACACGATATATTACATGTCATTCAATAAAATTAAACAAATAAATCGTACAGCGCGAACATACCGTGGCACGTTAGCGCTCGTAATTTTGCCAAGTGCGAAGTTCCGTCACATCGGGGGGTACGTCGCATACCGCTTTAGGTGTAAGAGTATTCGTCCAAGTGTCGGCTCTCGAATATTCCGCGGTGTTGCCGTGTGCAATAAATCCCAGGGAGTGATGCCGCGGTTTTTGCCTGGCGACATTTTTTCCCGCGCTAGCGGTGCATTTATCACCACGGTGGACTGGCCGCGCCGGCCCCGTGACTTATGCCCGCTCCACTCCACAGCAAAATGCCGTTTCATTTTTAAAACTACAAACAAGCCACTTCTTGTTTTGTTTTGGGAGGATGCTATAAGTGACTATAGGAGTGAAGGAAGATGTCTTATTTTTATTTAAATAACTCCTGTCTGTTGGTGTACTGCATTTTAAAATTACCTGGCTACTATTTCATTATTCTGTCATTTAAACTCTTCAGAGATTAGAAACTATCTTAATAATACTTCCTGCCATTTCATTTATTAAACTCCAACGTATTTTCTATCAGCATATACACACAATCAATTTTACTCTGAACCGTATAACATCAGGTAACCTCAACGTGTTTCAAAAATAAATATCAACACGAAATGTATCAAAATAATTCATAAGGAAGTGTGCAACAGAAATCTTTACAAATGTCACGTCGAGCGATCACAGACCCACCGATGCATGCACGCTAAGCGTCCGCAAAATATCCGTGCAACTTAAAAAGATCAAAAGCAAACAATAATTGTGTACCAACAAAGGCACCCTTAAAATCCGTCGGAATGAACCGCAAATAAAACCAAGTTATTAAGTAAGGCCTATCGTGGACGGGGAACCATTTTATACGTACTTTTATCCGATGTCCATTCTTCTGAAATGCGATTAAAATTGAATAGGTCCATATGTCGCCGGNGCAAACAATAATTGTGTACCAACAAAGGCACCCTTAAAATCCGTCGGAATGAACCGCAAATAAAACCAAGTTATTAAGTAAGGCCTATCGTGGACGGGGAACCATTTTATACGTACTTTTATCCGATGTCCATTCTTCTGAAATGCGATTAAAATTGAATAGGTCCATATGTCGCCGGCATCGGGCCCGTTGCGTCACAATCACACGGCCCGCTGCATTTTCAATTTGCCGCGAGATAACGCGCGACTTTTGGACGACTTTTTCTGCGGAATAGCGGAATTGATCCTGTGACTTATGGCGGGCGACGTATAAGACGACGTAATTGGATGGTCAATTGATCTGCTTTCCAATTTAAAAGGACCTTCGCTCTTTTCATAGGGACAGCGAGAATTACGAGCGTGTTTATCAATTCAATGAGCTTAACTCGAGTGCTGCGTTGTTCCCGAGGGAGAAATGAAATAAACGTTTTAATATCAATATTGATAATTTATTCACAATTTCATTTAAAATACACAACTTCACAATGTTTTGTTTTAAAAACTAAAAACTTTAGGTACGGGATATCGTTATAGGCTGTTTTGCAGTGATCTCTAATTTACATTTTTTTATCTGATAGTCTTATAATGATTTCATTTATTTTCTACATTTTTCATTTACATTTCATATTTACATATTTTGGGGGTCAGAGTTTGTTTGTGGCTGGAACGTGTAATTATGTTCAAAGCTCATGAGTCGGCAAATGAAGGTAGATTTGATTGAGCGTAATAACCCATGGATTAAAATAATAATGAGCCAGCACACCATGTTTATACAAGGTGCATGG
>NWSH02000078.1:2257036-2291972 GCA_002382865.2 Heliothis virescens | reverse complement strand
CCTACCTATTTTCATTCACAATTATAGATGTATAAATAAAGTACATTATATATAGTATAAAGTTGTATAAAGTATAAGTATATAAGTAAATATATTATATATTCGAAATCATGCTATTAATGATAGACGTATTTATTTTTTCTAATGAATATCTTTATACTCTCTTTATTTGGAACGTTAAGAATATAAATTGTAGCTCAAATATTTACACATAAGCTGATATGACTGAGAAAAATCTCTAGTTGAAAAAAAAATATCAGTACTTAGATAAATACAGAGCCATAACAAAATATTTTTAGATTAATAGATATTCCTAAAGCTCATTAAGCATATGAATTGGCTTTTAGTATAGCATCTAAAATATTAACTAGGGTTACACCCTTGTAATCTAAAGAACAGCTATAAAATAAAATCTAAAGTTATCATAGTTCAAATATTTTATTTTCTGNCATAACAAAATATTTTTAGATTAATAGATATTCCTAAAGCTCATTAAGCATATGAATTGGCTTTTAGTATAGCATCTAAAATATTAACTAGGGTTACACCCTTGTAATCTAAAGAACAGCTATAAAATAAAATCTAAAGTTATCATAGTTCAAATATTTTATTTTCTGTGATTACTCAAGGATGCACAAACTATAAGGATTTTACAAAATAATTTTAAAGCTATTCATTATCGTTAAGATTAGATATGTCGAATATGCTAATCGTGATAACATCGATTTCTATTATCGTTGACAATGTAGAATTATTTCTTTAAAAGCAATTTCGAACACTAGGCTTCGCTTATCGCCGATATTAATTGATAAAAATATTTTACATGTTTACCTAATTTCCTGCCCCTTGGGATTTTTTTAAAGCTCACATATATCTTAATATACGTAATGCCTTATACCTACGTATTAAGTGCATAAAATTAATTAAATTGGAAGGTTTTTTTATTGATAATTATAAGGTACCAAATCAACTTTGTGTCTATTTGGTGTAAGTGTACCTATATAAATGTATTTAGCCTTATTAAAGTCTATATAAGAGGAGCTTATTATCTTAAATTTGATAATAATTTAAATCATCTTGAAACAAATTTATAAATAAGAGACTTAAGAAAAAACCTGCAGAAAAAACCTAGAAAATATTTACAAAATTCATATCAACAGAGAATAAACCGAATTTATCAGCAAAAAAAGATCTATTTGACAGATAAGGACAGATGTCATAAAATACTGCAGAAACATAAATAATACCACTCATACATGTTTTGCTATCAGATGCAAAAACTATAAATAGCTATGTGCATTTTCTATTTATAATGTCTTAACATAGCTCGCATAGAACATTATTCATTACCATATATGAAAAGCATCACAAATACAAAGCTTAGTAGTAAAAAAAGTATATTCTGCTTGAATACCAAAAATATTTTGCATTCCTAACACATTTTTTAATATGAAACAAATGAAGAAAATAGCAGTAAATCTTATTTTCACATAAATTACTGTCTATTTAGCAGAAGTCTGTGGTATATGCAGCGTGAAATAATATATTTTAGTCTTTCAACTGTTTTTTGTTGAACATGATAACAAAAATAACTTTTTATTTAATGTTTTATTAATTTCATAAATGGTTAATTGTAAATTAATGTTACATTTTTTATTCAATTAATTGAAACTGTTGCCGTAAAATATGAAATATGTGAACTTTGCAAGAAATGTAAATGAATTAAATGTAAAGCTGTTTTTATATGTAATGCTGACTGCATAAGAAATAAAAATAAATATTTCTGAAACAGTGAGTAGGTACATAAAACTTTTCAACAAAATAAAAATATACTGATGAGTTTGATAAATTTGTGGTCTGGTAGTATTTATTTATCAAATAAACTCCTGATATAAATAATTTGTGCGAGTATTTTTAAAGCAAAATATTTGATTAATGGTCAAAAATTGTAAACATTTCATGTAGTTATGAAACAGTGAATGAAATCAATAAATGAAGATTGTTGATAGAAAAATAAAAAATAGATTTCTCTTTTTGTATAGTATTCAAATTAGCTAACTTTTACGTCTTTACCTCCAATGGGTATAAAAAAAACACTAACACATGATACATAACTAAAACAGTCTCTATGAGAAATAAAATGAGTTCGAAGTTTTTAATAAAAATTGTGGCAAACCATTATTATCATGTCCAAAATTCTATGCTGACATCACCGGGTGTTATAAAAGTTTTTAAAATTTAAAACAATAATAAAGAAAAGCATTTCAAATGAATATAGTCTCTCACCGCTGATAAGATGAAAATCTTCAGGAGCTCTGATAATTTTCAAATGTTAGTAAAACAAAAAGATATAGTACAAGTTACGATCTATCACAACCGACGACACCGCTATCTGGCCATCGACTGAAAAATGGATTTGCCGATAAAAAAAGAAATCTTACGTTTTTATCGCAAATTACGTCGATTTTGTGTGATTTCCTCGTAATATCAGCCGATAAGCGACTTATCGGGCGGCACCATTGCTCTGTAATCACTATTTTTCACTAATTCAACGATTTTAAACTTTATCAATTATATACCAATTGATTTAATTCACGCTAATGATGTTTTGGATGAATTGGGAAATTAAAACTGGCTTTTGTTTGTCATATCTATATTTTTTAAAATTATTCTCTGTAATCTTTACATACAGCCTTCAATTAGATTAGATGTTCCTAATATTTAGCAAATCAATAAATTTCAGAAATCATGGCCCAGTCCTCGACCAGGTCAGAAGAAATCATAAATTCAAATGTATAAATTCACACCCAATATTGTTGAATTCATAAAGATATTATAATATTTGATTATCATAATTTGGTGGATGGCCATATTTTCACAAATAACTCTAAATCGTCATAAGAGCTCACGCTGTGAAATTGCCTGTTATACATTTTAAGTGACGATTATCAATAACGTGTAACAAATAAATTATATATTTGGGCTTCTAAAAATTGTATTTTATTTAACCGTCATTTTTTATGATGGAAACTGCAATTTAGCATTTATGTGACCTATAGTTACCTATATTAAAATATGATAATGATGTAGTTGAATCCAAAAATAGTATGGATATTAATTAAATAAGTCGAATGGGGAGTATGTTGTAGTTTTATTTGGTCGGGCCCTGCATAAACTGGTCTTACAATTGATCCGGCAAACGCAAGTGATCGATGCGCGAGCGCAGTTACTTATCTATACCGTACGTAGGCCTATCGCGGCTGGGATCGAGTCGATCGCGAGCGGTAGCACATTCGAGTTATAAATCATCGCTGATTGCCTATAACTCGGTACCAATGATAAACATTGTGATTTTACACCCGTCCAACGGTTTAAATTATAACTTCATGAATATTATTAGGGTCCAGTGCAGTTTTGTTAAAATTAAATTTGATGTTGTTTGCATAGGTAGTATTATTTTGATCGTAGATATAGTTTATAAGGAAGTAATAATTTTCATCGATAGCCCAGTGTCGTAGAAAAGAAAATCTAAAATGTTAATATGAAAATTAAAGTAAAGGGGACACAACCCCTTGATTTTGATCCTATTTCTTTCTTCTAACTCTTAAAGCTCTCTCCAACCACTTTTTATAAAGTGAAATTACCTGTAATGCATGAAATATAAAGTGATCCAAAGTAAGGTGCACTGAAACAGTCCAAAATACAAAGCGCGAATCCCCAAACTAAGCTGCAACTGGCACTTGACCGTTTTGCAATGAGTTCCCCAATTTGCATCAAACAGTGTTGCAGCTAAACTGTATGCATTCGATACATAGTTATTTTCAATTGACGCCACTATTTGAAATGACGAGATATTAAATAGAGGTTCCGTACTTGCAGTACTTTGAATCAATTTTTGTCCTTCCTATAGCAGATTCTTTTGCTGACTTTTAATTAAGGTTATGTATGAGTAAATATGGCAATATTACAATAGTGCAGCTGACATTGAAAATAATTTGAAACGTAATCAACCTTTACAATAAAAGGAAACAAAAAAATCTGAAACACCACAAAAAATCGCCAAATTATAAAATCAAACACAGATCTCAATCCGTTTAAAGATAAACAAATTAATATAATAGTCATCGTCTTAGCTTACATACGTTTACACTCTTCTATCGCTCTTATTAAGATTAGGCTGGGCTCCAATTAAGATAATTGATTCTCCATGGACCTCCCGGCCGAACGAGGCCTAAACCTTATTTAAAAAAAAAAACCTGTATTATCTTATCCCTCTATCGGCTCTCTTCGATACTAAATCGATCAAGTTTTACTATAAATAATAATATTTGGTGTTAACCTTTTTGGTAATAGTTATTTTATTATTGTTATTATGTTGGTAGATTTTAGTGATCTTCCCACGTGTGTTAAGTTGCTTTAGGGCTTCGGATAGATAAGTGGGTTAAAATTTATATCTTTTTAGCACTTTTTAAATGTTGATAAGTATCTTTGTAACATGCGACATTTTATGTTTACTGACTACATCTAGTATTTGTTCAAAATAGCCATAAAAAATCATTATAATTTATTGTAAGTTCAGTATTTATTTATTAAGATCTGAAGGGTATTTACAGTAATAAAATACGCTTATTTACAGGCTAATAAAAAGTATAAAAAAGAGGCATTTATTGTAGAGATACATACAGGCAAAGGTCAAAAGCCTACTGCAGCCTTTGACATTAATAGCATCATGTTACAATTGAGCAATATTAAACTAAGATTAAAATGATCAGTATAAAACCCTTAAAACCACCCAAGGTAAATGTACTACTACATAAGCAGAAATTATATCTCCTTAACTGAATACAAACAAAAAGGTTTAACGTTAAGCGCACATAAAGGCTACTGGTTCTATGCAAAGTAAACTGTCGTTTTGCCCTCAAATTGCAGGTGCCGTGCCTGTAATTTGTAGGCAATACAACAGTCAATATACCTTTAATTTGTGGATAAAACCACAACTTATCGTCCTACAATTTGTGGGTAAAACGAAGCGAGACAACATTATAGTCGATTACCCGACCCGATCACAGATTGATCGATGCCTTTTAAAATAACAACGAATAATTTATCGATTCCACCCAAATTCATTGAAAACTTATAATCCGATTTGATAGGTGTTCATTCAACCTTTTCAATTTATTAACCAAACAATTTGTAGACGATTGTGTTAATTGAATGATTAACTAATAGCTGTATCGATTAATATAATCGATCGTTGGATACTATGTTTGCATATTTACACCTTGTTGACATCAAGATATATATACTTTTTATGTTTGATGTACATATGTATGTAAATAAATTATGTAAAATTTCAACACAAACTAAATTATGATGTTGGAAGATGTTAACTAATAAAATCAAAATAATCTTGCCATAAAACCGAGGTTTTACAAATGGTTTTTCGAACTCTGCGATTTCACTTCCAAATGAAAGTATACTTTATCATAAAATTAGCAAATCTTCCTCCTTACTCGTACCTAACCATTTCTCTTTTCTATCACAGAAACATTTGAGCTACATAACGCATTTAAAATGAAAGTTAACTTTAACTAAAGTATATTTTTCCTCCTCTTTCTGATAAAATTAAAGGAGCCGCATATGTATAAATCTTTTTCAATAGAATAAACTGTGTTACCTTGCATTTAATCTTATTTATTCTAGCATTAAAAAAATATGGAAATCAGCTGAAATAGCAAACATTCGGCATACTAATACTACCTATTTATAACATTTTCCTTGCACAGACATCTGGCATATATCCTTTACCACATTTATGTCATGTATATTTAAATGTAAACATATATCAACATCTATTTGTAATTCAAAATCAAAAAACCTTGTTAACGTGTAAAACAATCTGAGAATATCAATAAAATTTATTCAGAGATTAAGATCTACAGCCTCACTTGCATATCTAGCCTCTTATGCAATCTAGGCTTTATTCAGTAGTTAATTTTTCTCCAAAAATAACTTACACAATATTATTTAACCTCATTCTTTACCTAGCAATCACTCATCAGGTTAACAGTTTCGAAATACCAAATAAACTTTAAGATAATTTCTACAATTGCGTTAGTTAATATTTCATAAATTATAGCACTAATATACAGGATGTTACACTAAGTATAAACGCGAACGGATACGTTTACTTCACACACACACATGCACAAATCCGAAGGCTTATCGGCAGCTAATCGATTTGCGTTTGCGCATCTCGGGGCGCATTCAAATTTCGATCGCGAACTGTCATGGCGGCTTGATTGGCCGAAAACATCCGAACAGCATATGAAAACGACGTAGTGCCATTGACATTGATTGGCTGTTGAGAAA
The DNA here is from genome assembly GCA_002382865.2 of Heliothis virescens. NCBI lineage: Eukaryota > Metazoa > Arthropoda > Insecta > Lepidoptera > Noctuidae > Heliothis > Heliothis virescens. Next base: position 2,285,600 of record NWSH02000078.1, on the reverse strand, counting down.
CTTTGAACAAAGGGTACATAGCTTCTATTCAGACATAAATAAATTCAAATTATAATGCACACACACATTGAAATTCTTTTCCCTTTCCATGTGTGCGAAATATGTGATCATACACAAGTAATCACCACATTGGTAGTTGCTATTTCTAGCATAAAATATTAATGTACGGATCGTATTTCAAAAGTGTTTAAAATAGATTGTTCACTAATATAAACCAATAATAGAAAATGGAAATCACTAATTAAAATTCATGAGTAGGTATGGTATATGGCGTATACATAGAAAAATAAAGGAAGTATGGTAGTTAGGCAAAAGGCTCTATTTGTAAGTAACTGAATAAATAACATTAAGTGTTATCTTGGTACAGGCAGTTAAAAAATCAGATAAGAAACTTAAGTAATATTCTTTAGAGAAACATTTTGTTTGAGATAAAAAATACACTTTATTTTTTTAATAACTATATTTATATTTTAAATGAAACTGTAAAATTTTAATTTATGATAAACTTAAAATAAAAAACTTCTGGATAGAAAAAAAAATGATTTGGTCAGATTTCTTAAGAGCAAAAAGGTTTTGATCCCGTTTATGTCTTTTGCTAGAGAAAAATCTCTTTTGGTGGAAAACTACACAGCTCAATAATTTCTACTTAGATTTATTATAGTCGCACATTTTTTATTTTGACGACTATAATTGTTTTTTAAAATAGAGCTGATAAGATTAATACCTATGATAAATCTAATGGCTATCAATTTAATATTATAAGATAAACATTTTTCACGTCAAAAAATGTATGTTATTCCAATATTATTTTTTGATCAAATAAAATTATATTATAGGTAAATAAAATTTTCTTAAATTTTCGCGCCGTTCTCCGTCGGTAACTTAATATGTTGACATTTGTGATGCAAAAATTAGCAATTACAAAATATTTTTCTAAGTTTATCTGTACATCAAATTATCTTTCATCTATGCTAAGTAGAAACGTGATATATTCTAGCTTGTTAAGGCATTTATTTTTGCAAACATTCTTGCATTGTTTTGCATCACAAACAGTTAATCAAGGCAATGTTTTCTTGTAAATGTCAACTTCAAATAAGACTTTCCTTCACTTGAATATTTAGTAGACCAAAACAGACAAGTAATTAATCAATAAAATCACAAAACTAAAGCTTATCTTTTTTGCATGTAGAAGAAAATTTGCCATCAAGTGTTTGCAACGCAAATAAAATAGTAACAAAGATTAAATACCTCAAATGTCCTTATCAGATGCTTATCACAATGTAGTTCACTATCACTATGTATCACTGTAAATACTGTGCAAATGCATAAACACACTGAAATCATGAGCTCCATTCCGTTTGCATGTTCATTTTCATTGGGAAATCGGAAAATTCTCTATATCACAGGTCACAACTTGTCCTATTATCTACGTTGAAAAGGTAATATTATGTACTAGATGGTAGAAGAGCGCGTTTATATTGTGTTAAAATTACAAAAACAGTCCATGTTAGGAGCGCAAGCGCAAGTGCGGCGGCGTGAGGCGTGCGGCACGTGATGCGGCGTCGATGGGACGCAACCCGACACTAAACCAGTCGTCACACTTTTTGTTGTGAACGCGCGCAATCGGCCGCCCTCGGCTCCGCTCGCGGCCACCGACTGCCGTTCGGGTGTCGCGCGCCTCTGATTGGCTCGCGCGCCTTTCAGGCGGTGGGTACGGGCGGGGCCTACGCTGCGATGGGAGTGTTTTCTTTTAACATTTTCTTTTTCTCTTTTTGGGCGGGTAGTGCGGTGGTGTGCGTTAGTCGAGGCGCGCGCGCCGCGGGTGATGGATGGCTCCGCGGTCGCTCGCACTGTTTCTGTTATGCCGGATGATGGCGGCCCGACGGCTCCTAACAAGATTAATTGCCTGAAATTAGTGGTACTTTCACAATCAAAACGACACCCCATTAAACAATAGCGGTCACTTTATTTAGAACCAGTTCTATTTTAACTCTTTATTTGTGAGGTTGTTGATAATAAAAGATGTTTTGTATTTATTCTGGTAACTAGATAGTAAGTAATACGGCCATTATCCATCGGTAGCTGTGGCTTATTATGATTGAGCCTGAAGATAGAGCTCCCGTCCCCTTCATATAATTTTCAGTAGAATATTAATATGAACGTATAAACTTTTGCACAAAATCGATAAGAAAATTAGTTCGAGTAATATTAGGTAATTTAATACTTACTTTATACCGATAAGTTATTTTTTAATAAAAAGGGCAGATTAAATAATAATTATGCAGTATTTGAACATCTTTGGCAGTCGTCTTGGATAGTCAGTAGTCTGAACCCAGACAGGGAGACAACTAGTATTACCAACGGGCATTGGGTTGCCCAGTTGGCTGGGCTGCGGAAGTCAGACAGGCAGTTGCTCCATGTAAAACACTGGTTCTCAGCTCCATCCAGCTGACTGGTAGCTGCAGCTGCAATATAGTTAGGAAAAGTTTAGGCAGATTGTAATATTTAAGTAGATGTCATTCACTTAAGTTTTATGTAGACAGAAGGTGAGGTATTTATTACGAATCGTTTATAAGGTGACCACTAATTAGTATTGATATGATAAATAGTATATTTTTAGAGAGATTTTTTGAAATGAATAAATATTATTAACTAAATATTTTATTTTAATACTAGCCTACGGTTCCAGCCAGATTTGGATAAAAAGATAGAGTTACTTTGCATTTACTTATGAAATTAAGTAAGGGTTTAGTACCTAGTAATAACTATTAAATATATTGGTTGTTGGGTGGGTACCTTGATTTTATTTGTTTGCATCCATGCATGAATTTTATTTTTCAACAACATCTATATATATAAAAATCAATTGCTGTTCGTTAGTCTCACTAAAACTCAAAAACGGCTGGACCGATCGGGCTTATTTTGGGTTTTAAGTGTTTGTACAGATCGAGGGAAGGTTTAAACGATGAGAAAACATAGGATAATAAAATAAAAAAAAGTTTAGTAATACGAAGTTTACCTGGTCAACTAGTAATTAAATAAATATCGACATAGAATTAAAACCCAAATATTGCTGAAACAATATTATACTAATATATTGCTGTTTTAGTAGGCACTTTTTGTTTTATTACTTTTTAAAACGGAGCTAGTAGTTCTACTGGATATATTTATTTATTAAAAAAAGGTTTACTCACAGTTTTGAGTATAATATTACTATGACTTGAACTTACACAATCGCCAATTACTGATGAATCGTCAATAGAGCAGTTTCACAGGTTCCAGATAAAGTTCTAGAACTATCCGACAGATTATGCTCTAGAAATAAAAACGCTTTTAATTTTGACTACTTTTCTTTGAAGAACTTTATCGGGTACCTCTGAAATTGGCCGATAGTATAGTAGGTACTCCTTAGTACCCGCACACTGCAAACCTACGTATACTTATAATATTATAAACATCTACCTAAAATCTAGACACCCCCAAAATGTCTATCAAGAACCACAAGAGAAAAAATCGGCCAAGTTCGAGTTAGACTCGCGCACGAAGGGTTCCGTACCTACCATTATCTATGAAAACTGAACGTATCTATTATCTACAATTAGCCAAAATACAATCATTTTTCGGGCACCAAAAAATAACTTGGTTTTTCATACAAATATATGGATAACAAAGGTATAATTTGCGGTTTCGTTTATTGTACGGGGACCCGCTTAACATTTTTTTTTTAATTTTTATTATTTGTTGTTATAGCAACGGAAATACATCATTTGCGAAGATTTCAGCTTTCTAGCTATCACGGTTTATGAGATACAGCCCGGAGATAGACCGACAGACAGACAACGTAGTCTTAGTAATAGGGTCCCGTTCTACCCTTTGCGTACGGAACCCTAAAAAAGAATCAAGACAAAAGCCTCAGTACAGCCGAATGTCTAAGACTACCTTCCCTCCCTACGTGATTTATTCTATATACCCGAGCTATAAATCTGTCGGGCACAACACTATCGCTAGTGCTGTGCCGTAATGGCTAATGACATAACACCCGGCTGCCAGGGTTCAGGCTAAAAATGGCTTCTTAATCGGGTTAAGGATTTTGTGTAGAATGTCTTCGTGTTTTGAATATTGTTGGGTAAAGTGTTTATAATGGATCGTTGTAAATATTGTAGGAAACATTTTCTGTTAACAGTCTTGTTCTAATTAGACAAGTACTAAGTACTATTACTAGAAGACTACATTCAAGATAAAAATTCTTGGAAACATGCTGGTCCTGCTCCATAGGACATACTGACAATATCAATATGTGAGTTTGTACCAAAATATAATCGATTTGTAAATGTGAATACCATGTAGCAATTCCTTTTGTTATAATTTTATTCTCATATTTCTTTTTGTGATTCTACATGATCTTCGCATGCCATTATTCTGTATACATAAAACTGTAATTCTATTTTTAAAATGGGCAATTAGAATCAACTTTAGTTATATTTTTCACATTCATAAGTGCTTGTAAAGGCCTAAATGAAATAAATGACTTGACTATGATTTCGTTTTAGGCAAACCCCAAAGTTATAGGTAGGTACTCATCGTACTGCTCTGAATTTATGAAGGCTACCAGGAAGACACGATGCTGTATCTGTTTATTATCGACGTATTTTCTAACATTAGAAGAATAATTTAAACGAAGTATAATAAAACTTATAACTTACATAGGTATATAAGTTAAAACTAAAGTATATTTAAAAAAAGTGCACAGCGCCGCTAAAAAAGTTTTCTCATCAAGAATGCTCCTCTTTTTCTTGAAAGAAGTCGAATTTTATTCCAACATATTCCAGTGCACAAATATCCACCAATTTACCTTTAAAGTAACTAACGAAGTCGATACGTTTATAATGGCTTAGCGAGTTAACCATTATTTAACAATTAAACAGTAGTATCCTTAACAAATACTGATTTCAAATTATACCTTATCTGCCTACATCCTCCTTGTTATCTAGACACGAGTAATACTGTCGATGCAATATCTTATTAATTGTTAGTTTAAACAATAAATGTTCTCACACTAATTCTTGTTAATCGTGACTACTTGTAGTAATTTGTAGGTATGATAAATATACGTAGTAAGTAGGTAGTATATATTTAGTGTTCTTTATACACATCTCTATATCTACTAAAAGTATTTAGTTATGTCCTAGCCAAAATCACACAACCTGTTATCTTGTTTCCGTCAATTAAATAATACTAAATTCGGAACTTTACGAATGCTGGTTGCATACTTAATAATGATTTAGTTTCGAATAATTCACGTCCGATTTCTGATCGCATGAGAAGTCAGAAACCGAACAACAATCCTTCAAGTGATGAAGAAAATTACTAGATTTATGCCAAGGTTTTGTTTCAAACTGGCCTAGAAATTTATCCTTTCAGGCCGGTAAATACAACATGCTATCGAAACATTCCTAAAGTCAACTATACATCAAATTAATCAAAGGAGTACCCACCCAAAACATGGCGATCACAGTTACATACAACATCCTATACATATATGTAGGTAGGTAAGTATATTAATACATAAGCTCTTCATCAATAGGCATTAAATACACACACACATAGACAAAGACTGCACACATACGTATAGTGCCTCCGCATCAGTTAATCAGTGCGAGGTCGTACGTCTGTCAATTACTGAGCGAATACGGGAGTCTATAGCTGTTTAGTAAATTTTAGTATGTAGTAGGAATTGATCAAAATATAATGATTATAAACATATTTCTTCATCCATTTTTAAGTACCGAAGAATTGAATGTGATAGAAAGTGGTATTAAAAATTTAAGTAAAATATATTTTAAACTAATTAAGGTATATAGCCTGATTTGTTTGACAAAAAAATGCTTATCTTAGACCGATAAGTTCTTACATATCTTCAAATTGTTGCACAATCAACATTTGAAAATCTTGTTGAAACTACAATAACCTTCTACAGCAATTAATTATTCAATTGAGTTGGAATTTTGACAATTATCGACTCCTAAATAGATTGACTCATGATTTATAGTCGGAATTGCCCAATTAAATAAGTATTTGTTATACAAATGCGAGATAATCTATGGTTAGAATAATTGTTTACTTATATCTGTAAAGGTATTAATTATTAACTTTTGTTCATTTTTCGTTTAAAACCAAATTTTATTTAATACTAATTGATAAAGTGAACATACTTTATCTTAATTTACGTAAGCGTTAGAAGAAAAATGGCGAATGAAAAAAAATCTGAAAAATTATTGTAGTTTTCTGACATAGCTTTCTTTCTCATAAGTTGGATTATTGCCAAAATTCTTTCTTTTAAAAGTATAGATATAAAGCCACATTCTTGAAATTCCAAAAAGATATTTTATAGCGATTTAGATTTATTTGATCCGAAATAATAGTTGATATTATGTACAAATATATGTACTTTAATTGACAAATATTTAATTAAATAACAGTTACATAGCTAAACACGGTAGCCTAATTAGATTAACAGGTCGTAAGTAATAAACACTATATAAACCATAAATATTTTTTTTCTGAATAAATAAATTATTTCTAAATAAATAAATTATTTCTAAACATTTTTTTATGTTGTTATCTAAATTTATTTACTTTATATACAAACTTAAATTAACAAATAAATTATTTCAAAATAGATTAATTATTAAAAAAAATATTTATTTCTAATTCACATACATTTCTGGACACATCAAATATCCAAGCACCAAAGCCTATAATAGCAATACCAACAATAGTTTCTATCAGAGTTCAGATATAGAGACATACATTAGCAATCTCAATAATGACGGCCTGATCTCACTAACAATACATAGTACACGTACTATGTAGGTACATAGCAATATGTAGTACATACACGGTATTATTTAGGCACGTCTTAGCTCAGCCTGAGGTGGATAATCAATATCCCAAGGAGACTTCGACCTCAAATTGACATAAGTTACCTATATGTATGTGTTATGTAGTTAGGTGTTTTATATTTTAATAGTCTTAGGTACTTATATTACTAATGAGCTCGTGGCTAAGTCAAAGCCGTGCGAATCGATCCTTGGATGTGGATGGGTGACNATTTCAAATTATACCTTATCTGCCTACATCCTCCTTGTTATCTAGACACGAGTAATACTGTCGATGCAATATCTTATTAATTGTTAGTTTAAACAATAAATGTTCTCACACTAATTCTTGTTAATCGTGACTACTTGTAGTAATTTGTAGGTATGATAAATATACGTAGTAAGTAGGTAGTATATATTTAGTGTTCTTTATACACATCTCTATATCTACTAAAAGTATTTAGTTATGTCCTAGCCAAAATCACACAACCTGTTATCTTGTTTCCGTCAATTAAATAATACTAAATTCGGAACTTTACGAATGCTGGTTGCATACTTAATAATGATTTAGTTTCGAATAATTCACGTCCGATTTCTGATCGCATGAGAAGTCAGAAACCGAACAACAATCCTTCAAGTGATGAAGAAAATTACTAGATTTATGCCAAGGTTTTGTTTCAAACTGGCCTAGAAATTTATCCTTTCAGGCCGGTAAATACAACATGCTATCGAAACATTCCTAAAGTCAACTATACATCAAATTAATCAAAGGAGTACCCACCCAAAACATGGCGATCACAGTTACATACAACATCCTATACATATATGTAGGTAGGTAAGTATATTAATACATAAGCTCTTCATCAATAGGCATTAAATACACACACACATAGACAAAGACTGCACACATACGTATAGTGCCTCCGCATCAGTTAATCAGTGCGAGGTCGTACGTCTGTCAATTACTGAGCGAATACGGGAGTCTATAGCTGTTTAGTAAATTTTAGTATGTAGTAGGAATTGATCAAAATATAATGATTATAAACATATTTCTTCATCCATTTTTAAGTACCGAAGAATTGAATGTGATAGAAAGTGGTATTAAAAATTTAAGTAAAATATATTTTAAACTAATTAAGGTATATAGCCTGATTTGTTTGACAAAAAAATGCTTATCTTAGACCGATAAGTTCTTACATATCTTCAAATTGTTGCACAATCAACATTTGAAAATCTTGTTGAAACTACAATAACCTTCTACAGCAATTAATTATTCAATTGAGTTGGAATTTTGACAATTATCGACTCCTAAATAGATTGACTCATGATTTATAGTCGGAATTGCCCAATTAAATAAGTATTTGTTATACAAATGCGAGATAATCTATGGTTAGAATAATTGTTTACTTATATCTGTAAAGGTATTAATTATTAACTTTTGTTCATTTTTCGTTTAAAACCAAATTTTATTTAATACTAATTGATAAAGTGAACATACTTTATCTTAATTTACGTAAGCGTTAGAAGAAAAATGGCGAATGAAAAAAAATCTGAAAAATTATTGTAGTTTTCTGACATAGCTTTCTTTCTCATAAGTTGGATTATTGCCAAAATTCTTTCTTTTAAAAGTATAGATATAAAGCCACATTCTTGAAATTCCAAAAAGATATTTTATAGCGATTTAGATTTATTTGATCCGAAATAATAGTTGATATTATGTACAAATATATGTACTTTAATTGACAAATATTTAATTAAATAACAGTTACATAGCTAAACACGGTAGCCTAATTAGATTAACAGGTCGTAAGTAATAAACACTATATAAACCATAAATATTTTTTTTCTGAATAAATAAATTATTTCTAAATAAATAAATTATTTCTAAACATTTTTTTATGTTGTTATCTAAATTTATTTACTTTATATACAAACTTAAATTAACAAATAAATTATTTCAAAATAGATTAATTATTAAAAAAAATATTTATTTCTAATTCACATACATTTCTGGACACATCAAATATCCAAGCACCAAAGCCTATAATAGCAATACCAACAATAGTTTCTATCAGAGTTCAGATATAGAGACATACATTAGCAATCTCAATAATGACGGCCTGATCTCACTAACAATACATAGTACACGTACTATGTAGGTACATAGCAATATGTAGTACATACACGGTATTATTTAGGCACGTCTTAGCTCAGCCTGAGGTGGATAATCAATATCCCAAGGAGACTTCGACCTCAAATTGACATAAGTTACCTATATGTATGTGTTATGTAGTTAGGTGTTTTATATTTTAATAGTCTTAGGTACTTATATTACTAATGAGCTCGTGGCTAAGTCAAAGCCGTGCGAATCGATCCTTGGATGTGGATGGGTGACCATCTTGTCATAACGAGTTCTTCCGTGTTTCGGAAGGCACGATAAATTGGTGGGTCCCGGCTGTCATTTGGCAGCTGATGAGGTACTAATATTACAAATAAATCTGTCTGTCTGTCTAGCAGGCTTTCACGTGAAATCTAAATAAGTATTTAAAAAAGGACATAGGCTACTTTTTAACCGTTTGTGTAAGTGTTCTCCATACAACTGGTATTGTGATAAATGTTAGAAATTATATTTATGGTATAATAAGGAACAAGTTAGTAGTCTTGTTTATTTTCTTCTATTGTTTTATAAATATATATGTGCCAAATATAATGCTATTTCAAGTAATATTTTAATTCCTAATCGTACTTTACTCACTCATTGTGGGATTTGGTTGGACCATATTGAAGTTTTCAAACATGTTGTGTTGGTATTGAAGTGGAAAGTAATAATTTATTTAGATAGATTTATTAATAGAAACAGGATATATATGATAATGATGATAATCATATCTAGATCTTAATAATGAGAAAGAAAATAGTTATACCTATTTAGTTGGTGCTCATATATTTTACCTTATAACATGATGAAATACGACCACCGAGGTTGAAATTCGTAATCTTTTTGAAAATAAAATTGTTTATCTTTAAGACAAAATCAGCTCTTATGTTCAATGGTTTCTGTTAGAATTAACATTACATTTGCGAAAGAGACACCTTAGTCAAAAGTAAATACAGACTGAATATTTATACTCATAATAATTACAAGGTAAACCCTCTCTAGATATGTATTTATGTACAAGTACAATAATAACAGGGATGAGAATAAAACAAATGCCTGCTTAGGTACTCCGGTATTACTCCAGTATTACGGTACGGGTTCTAAGGCCCCACGACACCCACACATTTTCTAAGCGGGCAGCCAGTCTGAATAACATTTAACCCCTTTGAAATGTAAAAGCATTACGGAATGAAAAAACAGCACTTATGTACCCCGCGACTCAGATAAACCATCTCCCGTACAAAGAGCACAAAGATACAATGCCTCTGAAAGGGTTCAAGAACGCACTTTTAAATTAACCCTTATGAATTCTAAAACGACCTATACCAAACAGAAAGTGCAAGCCATTCTCGTTCTTACTGACCATATCAAGCTAGTATTAGACTTCATAATCGTATGCACCAAAACCACAATATAAAATATTTGTCGTCGCAATACGCCTATTTAAAGTAGGTCCGTTTACATTTTTCCTTTTCATGTCATTGTCTCTGGCCGAGAGCGCTTGCAACCGTCACGTTCCAATTTTGAAAAGTGTCGGAACAAAATGGTAGTCGCTTTGTGTAGTGCCCTCGCTCCTGACTCGAGTTTGGTAATTTAGCAGATGTTCAGAGAGCCCGACTACCTTTGAAGTCGACTACAGCTAGCTTTAGCTAAAGAAAATGGACTTTCTGCTTGCATTTGTTGGACAAAGTTAGGATACACGTAGCGTGTTCTGAGAATTGAGTTCGGTAAGTCGTCGGTACGTTTGGAATCATTCGAAACATGATTCGTAATTATTCAAACCGCATACCGACGTCAAAAACATCATCCGACGTACACGAGGAGTCATAGATACAACCACCCATCAGTGGAGGTTGGTAACCAAATTGGAACATCACTGCGCCATGTTTACAACTCGACAAAAAAAATAATAACAAAGGAGCCGAATTTAAATTCCAATCGAACTTTGACACATGTCTGCCACCATAAACAATGGAAATTCAAATCATCGTTGCAGCGGGCTGCGGCGGACTAATGCGATTGTGGCGTGAGTGAGTCTATTGCTCTTCATCTATAAATAGGAGCCTTTTCTCTCGCTTTTTCTTCACAGAATCTGAGTCGAGATCGGCCGATAAGCTATCTCGTGTGAGACGGTCTCAATATCCACAGATGGCCTTGCTCTGGAGTAATCTCTGTTCTCGGCGTGGATATTTTTGTCATTTTTTGCTTGTGATTCTTTGAAAATCTCGCTTTGTGCTCTAATAGGGACATTATTTTGACGTGAAGCACGCCGCTGTAATATTGTAAACACTGATTGAGTATAGATAAGTAAGACAATCGGAGTTTTGTCCTTGGTTGTGACATTTTTTGTTGTGGCGCGAATTTAAGCCTTAGATTGAGGTGATGCTGATGTTACCGGGAAATGTTTAGCAGCTGTCCTGGCAATAGGACTGTAAGTGCGGTGGTAAGTACATTATAGGTACATGTTATCTGAACTGATATTGAAATAAGACACGTTTGTTTGTATTTGTTTAGCGGCCGATACATGTCGGATTTGAGATATAGAAAAAGTTACACCTGAAACAAACAGGAAAATCAATAAAATATTTGCAAGTTGTTTATGCTATTTTAATGTACAAACAAAAACATATTTTCTAAAATATTACATTGACCAGTATTTTTGAATTCACAAATAGAAGTCATTATATTACAATTTGTTGTGGAAAATTCTTAATGATGCTACCGCACAATACAAATTGGAATCGTTATGCTTTACAACAAACAGGTAGGTGCATTACATGTATAACCATGTTTTTGACAAGCTAGTTAATTGCATACAATATCTCGTAAACATGTCTAATATATCAAAAGTGGACTCTCCCATAATTTTAATTAAAAACATCTTCTGCTTGATAATGAATAAAATTATCCTTAGACCGCGTTATGAACAATACAGGTCTTGTTAAAACATGTAATTTATATAAAACAAAGGTAAAGGCGAACTCAATGTTACCGAATAGGTCCATAAAGTGTAAGTTTTATGAAATCCTGTATTGACGTTGCGCGTGAAACCTGACGATGGTGCTCCAGGACTTTTAACGTTTTGTCGAATTAAGCGATAAACTCGTACCAAGCAGGATTCAAGAGTTTACAAGGCGTACAACCGCTTGATAAACCGATCACATTTAATCTATATTAATATTATAAAGCTGAGGAGTTTGTTTGTTTAAACGCGCTAATCTCAGGGACTACTGGTCTGATTTGAAAAATTCTTTCAGTGTTAGATAGCCCATTCATCGAGGAAGAGTATAGGCTACTTTATATACGGGTACGCCGAGTAGTTCCCACGGGACGCGGCTGAAACCGCTGGCAGAAGCTAGTTCAATATAAAAACCTAATACGTAGCCGCTCAAAAGACGTGCTCAATACTTCCATACGCCGTATTTATAAATCCGCTTCGTGTTAATCTGATAACTTTTAAATATTTACGCCAAAGTTCGTTAGCTCTGAAAATATTCAACTTAATCATGTTTTTTAAACTCCTTTCTTTAATTTTCATTTTATACTCACATTTTTGGGTTGTATAAAAGCAGAATTTAGTGTGACTGAATCTGAAATATTTCACGTTGGCGAGTCGTTTTTCTTTGTTGCATTTAATATGTTTGAACGTAAGACATTCGGATTAGAATTAATACCAGGTCGTATATAAAGTCACAGGTATTTAAATGAATGTAAAAAGGAACATTGCATGAACTAGTGCTAAGTGAAAGTGCGATAACCGTCTGACTGCTAGTAATGCTAGGTTCTGTTCCACGGTTGGTCATTTAAACAGTTTCATGACTTTCCTCACGTGCCGAGAACTTACACGTGATGGATTGTTTGTAAATGAATAATTAATTTTATTTCTCACAAAAGTACGACGTAGCACGTAATAAAACAATGACGAACCGAAATAAAACACGAGTAGGTAGTTGACAAAAATACGGCGGCACACGTCGTCCGGCCGGCAGACAATCTCCGTACCTATCCCTTATCTGTGCAACTTAGCAAACAAAACATCGCAACCGGCAATAAGCATAAAACAAAATCGTTTCGACCCCACACACGCCGTCGCCCGAACACTTGGAAAAATCCCTATGGATTTTCCGCGCGGGGTGACGAGGGCGACCGGCGGCGCGCGGGGGCGGGGGGAAGGAACGTAAAAGAGAAAAGCTGCGAGTTTTTATCTCGGCGCCATAAATTTTATTCGTAGCGTGATTTAGTGCGCAGATTGCCCCCCGCGCCCCGCCCGCCCCGCGCCTACGCCTCGCCCGGGTAAGGCTGCTAGTCATTGTCAAAATTATTGCACCCCTATCTACTGAAGCTTTAAATATATGTCCCCGACACGTAGTTATGCCTACAACCCGTTCCTACGGCGAATACGATGCCTTCATGTAAATTTTATAAGATGTTTCACATAAAGAATTGCTTTTGCACGATTATTTACCCAAACATTTGAGTAAAAGTGAAAATAAATAAAAGAAAGCGAACAATCGAACAAAGAATACATTGCATGTGTATTGCTAAGTACAAAATCCATTTGAATTAAGCCTATTCATTCCTTTGTATTGCCTATGTTTATTCTAGTGGATAGTTACGCAAGCTCCGCTTTCCTTGGCTCTCAATTGCATCCATGTTTCCACTTGATTTGTTTAGAATATTGCTAGCGCTGCATAAGCATCGGACCGTCTGTAGAATAATGCAATAGTGGACCAATGGCGCCATGCGATTCTCAGAGAATGGTAAAAAAATACTGCGCCGTCCTAATCCTTCATTCTTACTCTAAGAGTAAATCTTACTTATTTGTCAATATCGAGCCACAAAGGCGTCCAAATACCCTTACACTGGATGAAAAGCATAATACACGCCTCATAATAGTGTAGCAATTCAGAAACTGTTAAAATCATAATGCGCTTTTGTTGTGCTCTTGACAGCTTGGTTTTTTTCAATGGTGGTTTCGTGTTGCCGGCCAGTGCGTCGCGAAAGTGACGTTCACGATTTCTAGCGAATCGATCGGTATCTACGGGGCGTATTTTATATAAACACGACAAATTTCGTGATGTAAAATAGTAGCCGCAGATGCGGCCGTGTTATTTTTATTGTCTGCGCGAGAGCTGCGGGTTCGGAGGATCGCATTTGATCCGGGACTCACTCCACACTGTGTCTTATCTCGGATCTGGTTTTATGAAACCCTAAATTTACGACTGCGGCGAGGGGTGGGGGTTGTATTAAGCCGACTCTCGTCGCTTCGCTGCGACAGACACTTTTGTCACCAACAATTCATGGCTGAAGCACGTTCGGCAAAAATTTTGCGTGTCAAATTACAACGCAGCGAACAGTCGATTGATGACGAGATTAGGCAATACGAGTGTCGTTATGAAACGTACTTCACTTTACGATTATTACTTATGTAAATGGCGACATAAAAGATTCTTTTGTGGCAAACAAATAGACGTTTACTTAAGTAATTTTGTGTTTGAGTTCTGATCAAAGACATCAGACAACTCGGCTGTGGTATTCACATAAAATGAAAACTTTTAGCGTTAAGTTCTGCTCGCTGAATAATCGATATCAAAGCTATAAATCAGTTTAAAAAAAGGCGTAAAAATTAACGTCAACGTCAAAACAAACACGTTATTCCTAACATCAAGAAGCCAAACCATTAATAAATTATTATATTATAGATTATAGCATCTTAATTAGGGGAGGAGGTTAGTCTTAATTGCGGGCCGCTTGCCGGGGCGGGCGGGTTAGCCCAGATACAGACCGATCCTCTATAAATTACGGGAATAAATCCCGGGAAAGAAAAATTGCCCTCTGGAGCACATAATTCTTGCCTTGTCACAAGCTCTCCTTATCTATAGCCAATACCGGATTACAATGTGATTTTTATTTCATGCTATATTCGTTGGTACTTCCAACCTACTTACGTTGTCTTTATGTTAAGTTATTTATGTTACCTATGTGGAATTTGTTTTTCGGAGGGTGTGGAACATGTTTTATTTGTTCTTGGTTTGCGATACTTTTCTGTTTGTTTTAGTAGTCTTGTTTCAGTGTAGAGATATCGTACAAGATCTGTCTATCGTGTAAGGAGCAACTAAAATTGTTAGTGTATTTTTTTCACAAGTTCAAATTTAAGCAATCAGAACTTGGGTAATGAGGTATTATTAATTTAACTTTTAGATTTTTTCACCTATTCTTAATTGATCCCTAAAATTACTTTCAACCTTTCAGGAAGCTGTTGTAAAATTCTGTGAAAAAATCTTTGAACAGTTTAGATACAAAGAAATTTGACCTGTCCTTTAAAGTCTGCACTAAGAGATTCACTCTCGATTCCTCACTTTCATTCAGTTTTACACGAAACAAAACATAGTGCGAACATGACATAGCAAAGTACTTCACAATAAATCCCAATAATGTATAAGTGTTAAAGCAATACTTAAGCTAATATTTTATAATGTTACCCAACAATATCGTCTAATGGACAATGACAAATGATTCCCATTGTATCGAATTGAGATGTCATGGCATATTTGCCGTCAGACACAAAAAGGGCGTATCTACAACTTAACCTAATGTCACTTACGCCCTTTTTACTTGTGACGCCGTATTGTACGACAACAAACGAATTCACGAAATATATCAGAAAAAATACAACCTTCTTAAAATTTGGACGAAATATTTAGACAACATAATGTATGGGCAGGTATCGCCGAGTGACTAGCTAATGATCGTCTAATAGTTATCGAATGTGGGCGAAATTCCATGATTCTGAAAAAAAAAATTGGCAGATTTTTTTAATAAGTAAGGACTTTCACTGTGTGTTATACCAGGCTGAATTTTTATATTACACATTCAGGCAATTTTCAGGCTATACTCATATAGGTACTTCAGAAACTTTTTTATTTGTTACTAAAAACGTTTAACATTGTTCTTAGGCAACAAATACCTATTTTGAATCATACTTCTTTTGAAATTAACGTAAACAAAAAGCGCTACCATCATCTACAGCAACATTTTAACAGTTTCACTTTTAGTTAGTTTCATAATGCACATAGTTAAAAGCTTTCACGAGCTTTTGAAGACATATTTTCGTTTTAAAATTATACTTTTTTCCGCGAAAAATACATTTTATATAACTCAAAAAAGTAACAACCTAATTATTTCACTTATTACGTATGTATTATAACAGCAGCCACATTCGTTAGTAAATTCCTTCGCGTATCATCTCGTACGATCTTAAAAATCGAGCATTTTAATCTCAACACACCGCTCTTACGAAACATCCAGTATAACTTGACCCGCCACCGCAGCGCTGCTCGTCGCATACATTGTCTAATCTAACACATCAAAACATTAGTTCCTCATTTCACCGCGTATCAAGATACGTTGGACCGTCGTACTTGACATTCATAATGCGTATAAACTTGTTTTATTAATTCCTAAGTTTATATTAATTAATATTAATGGATACAGAAGGGATGACTGTTAGAAATTTAATAGGCACGAATTTCTTTGATTCATATTTAGGTATGCATTCGTATGTCAAAAGCTAATTAGTAATTACTCCCTGGTTTTAACGTGATTACTTATAAAAACGTGACTATTAGTAAAGAGGATATGATTGTATCCCTGCTTTAAAATTACTGCTATGGTATATGTGTATTTGCCTGTCTAAGCATTATGTAATCTTTGTATCATTGAAATTAAAAATTCAGTGTTTATTATAATTTGTCTTATTCTAAGATTTTTTTTTATTTTTCGTTTAGTTACATGGTCTCACACATTATACCACCAGCATTCATGATTTGTCAAAGCAATCGATAGTCAATCACATACTCATCACGCCTATTCACAATCACTATCCAATTCCAAATAATTGCATAACGAATGCGGTGACACAGCATTGTATTAGAATTTATTATTTTCTTTTGTTGGCAACACCCAGCCCAGTGGGTCGCGGTTGGCAACACAAACCGATAATGCCGATATTTATTTGTGTAGAGGAGATTATTTATTTATTTTGTTCGGGAACATTGTTGATGTTTTGTTGTCGGTTCAATGGCTGTACAAATGATTTCCATTGCTCCTGTAGTGAGCAAACACTTAAGTTTGTGTGTTATTAAAAAAAGTTGAGAGGTTCACTTAACTTTTTTTACGTGCCAGCATCGATTCGAAATTCAAAATTTTATTGACGGTGTTAGCTATATTCGTTCACTACGATTAGAAGGAAAAAATATCCGTAAGTATTATCAACTGCAAATTACGTGACGTATTTGATAAAAGTAAATATCTAATCGCCATGTTAGTTCCGTAAATCAAATCAGGCCAATATCTAAGCGTTATCTTCATAATTTTGCAGATGATCAAGGAATTATTAGTAACATTCAAAGCGGATAAGTCGAGGTCCGGTTGCGGCGAGCTGTGTGGCATGATCGATCGTCCTATTACTTGTTATATTTAGGTATATATTGTCGATAGGTTCGTGTAAAACATAGGTATGAGTTGTGATTTTTATTTAATCCTCTAATAATCTTTATGAAGGTAACTATATATTGGTGACTAGTCCAACTTTTTTAGGCTTAGCCAACTTTTTACTAGACTCCGGGGGAAAGAAGCTGTATTTTATTTAAATAAAAAAATACTTTGTTTCATGAACATTGATCAAATCTGCAAACAATATTTTAATCTAATAACTCTCTTTCTTCAACACACTTGTCCCTATTCAAAGGACAATTGTTCTTCGACCATAGTCTATAACTTTTTTCTTTTAATATGCATAAGTGCAAATCCCAAACAGCCAGCTATCCTTTATGTGTCGCCTGGTTTGATGCCTTTGTCTCGTTACCTCAGACGAGCCCGTTAAATGCTCTGTTAACCATCATGCAACAAAGGATTCACAGATTATACTTATTTGTTTTTATGTATGGCAATCTTGGTCAGTTTTTGGTATTGGAGTCGTGAGGGTTAAGTTAAGGTGGAGGCTTTATAACATATAAGAAGAGTGATGTAAACCTAATGTATATTTTGGTGAAATACTTTTGTCTGCACCCGTAATTTGAGTTTACATACGTCGAATATAAATAATATTATATCCATGCAAAACACGAAAATGTTAGAAATGATTTCTTTGAAGTACAAGTTTTTGTTTTATATAGGTACTTTAATATCGTTGTACTTTGTATTCCTTTGAACAAATTACGTGCTAATTAAAATTGTTCAACTAACCGAAAAACAACACCATTGTACGCACAAATGACAACTGTATTAGCAATCCCAAATATTTGCACGAAACATTATCTAAAGTCAAAATTTGAACAGAAGAACAACGAGTAAAAAAACAAATGCCAAAACCAGAAACAATTTACACTGAAAGAAAAAAAATCCGACCACCGGGAGGCGCGCATCACGGACTCACGGCTACAGCTCGAACCCCACGATTGCACGCTCTATTAGACCTAATAGCATTCGGCATGGCCCGCCTTGTTACCAAACAGACATATTTATTGCAATATTAGAATTAACGATGTGAACATGGCAACATTACCCCTAAATAAGAAGATAATTCGGTCAGACTTTAATACGTTGACAAAGATCACTGAAGTTTGTAATCGTTCGGGCGTGTTGCTACCACCGCGATTTCAATTTTATGTGTCGTTTAATTGTGAGAAAGTTGCTGTAAAATTAATTGACGAAGAACGGGTGCTATCTCGGAGTAATAAAAAATAAATTTCCTGGTACTATCGGATAAACAATGATTTAAATGCGGCTGTTAGATTCCGGGTACAAAAAGACACGTGTAGATATTTTTCTGCGAATGATATCTCATTTTTACTTATCTCTTACGCGTCAATTACTATCGGAAAAATCGACTTTTAAATAGATACTATTACCATGGCCCTACAAATCATGAAAATCAGGAAGGAAAGCTCAGCATTTTTGATGAATCGATCCTCAAAAGAACTTTCAAAGTTACCCAACATGTTTGGCGTAACAAATCTTACTAGACAAAGATTTGCTATTTACTACTTTTTATGGACAAACAAACATACTATCTACATTAATCTACAAGTACGTAACCCATTTTATAATCTACATTGTCAATAGGTAGTGACGAAAATATCCTACGTATCTGTCGTGTTATCGTTCGTCGGCAAATATCAAATATTTTACGACGAATATCTTGTTCCTTCACGATCGTAGAAAGTAGATTTTCATGAATTTGTTATATTATGCCGTGGGCGGATTTTTGCGTATTATTTTTAATTAGTTTTTTATTGTTTTCCTTAATTTAATATGGTAAATATTTGTTCTGTGTCTATACCTAATAAAAATCCCAATTGTTTACTTTAGTTGTCTTATTTTAAGGATTTAAAATATTTTCCATCATAATGACTGGAGGCCTTCTGTACGCCCGTTACTTTTGAATGTTTCTATTCTTATTTTCCATCAACTTGTTTCACTATTCTATGACCAAATAATATAATTCAAACTATCAACTAAATGACAGCATCTCACGCTATTTTTTTTCTAGATGGGAACTCATCTAATAACCCCGCTATTGCTGCAATGGAATAGACTCTCAGACAAAATCTACATATTCCTTCTGGAGCCTATCATGCATCACATATAGCCACGATGTGACCTGCCCAAAAATACGTTCAAGAAATCCAAATCAAAAAACAACAGAAAATACTTGTAACACATAACACCGACACTCGCGTACAAAGCCTATAAATCCAGCTTAATCGCCACTTACAACAGTTAGTAACACCTAATTACCAACTCGTACCCAAGGTCGCACTACCGGCACACTTTAAAATCGGTTTGCTCAACTTAATTTTGCATAATACGCCATATTTCTAAAATACGCCAATAAAATGCGTATTAGAGCTGTTTGGGGTGTGTGATTAGGTGCGGGCCATCAACGATTTGTTAAGGTTGGTGATAAATATAGGGGCGGTCCGCGTACGCTAATTCTCTATCTATTGATGCATTGTTGTTGGCTCATTAAATTAGTAACGAGGTCCATTTTAATGGTGCCTGACGCTGTAAAGAAATTTAGCATAAGTCCCATTTTACGGACAAAAAATGTTCTCAAACTTCAAATATTGAATCATTTCCCGTTAGTTTTAATTAAATTATTTAATTTTAGCTACTAAGTTTTAAAGAAATATCTATGCACCGACACAAATCCAAACAACTAAAACATTCATTTCCTCTATAAATAAAATCATACAAGTCAATTATCTAATCCAATACAACACTATTACCGAACATTACCAATAACATAATCTTCTAACGACCACGACAGTTTGTTTTGACATAAAACATATTGCAATAACCATTTTATTTCCTAATTCTGTCGCCGACTCAATTAAAACAGGTTCTAACGTCAATTACGTGTCTATTAATTTACGACAAAATTGTCTCATTAGTCTCCCGGCAAGTAAGCGTTGTCTCCATACGAATATCTACGAGTATAAGATAATTTTAATATTTTATGGCCACATAATCCTTGCCCAAGCAGTAGATAACCATCGCTTCCGAACGCATCTCGATTTCTTTCATTACATCTAATTAGTCCGATTATAATTTTCTCTGAAAAGGCCGGTAGCTGAGTTGTAAATTAATGAAATTATTGAGTAATGTAATAAAAAAACACATTCGGTAGCCGTTATGGCAAGGTTAGGTCGTGTGTGCACATTCCGGATACAAAAATGGCTTGAAACGTTCTCACCACAGAACATGGTTGGACTTCGTAAAGAATATTTTCGTCATATGAATCAATATTGTCATTAATAAGTGTCAAATTATGAATCATATTTAATATTAATTAATTTCGTGCTGATTTTTAACGGAATACTAATGGTCTGTTGTTTTTCCCACGCGTCGGTAAAAACTCACAGGAGACATTTATTATTTGTTGATTTACGACCGGCTTCGATCATTAGTTGACACTATTAAATTGCTACATAGATGACATACGTAGCCATAGTCATGAAGGCTTGCTGTTACCTAGAACGATTAAATTTACTCTACATTATCGAGAAATTTTTACTATTAAAAGTAGGCATACAGTTTCGAGGGGCCTATCATTTTTGATAATAATGTCAAAAATATTGTTGTAAAGAAGTTATGACCAACATAACTACCTGTAGGTACCTACGTACAAAATAATATTTTTTCTTATTAGAGCTAGTTAGCATTATCAAACCTGTTTTGGGCGGAAATTTAGTGATTAATAAAGGTTAATTCAACAAGCTAACTGTTATGTTAGGCCATACACCTACAATAAAATTGTGCAATTTCCACAATTGCGCAATGGATCAAGTGACTCACGATTTCATGTGCCTCTCCCAAGTGCGGTATTACAATTAAACTATTTCAATGACAACTTAATATGAACACGTCATTCACTAAGAAGTTGTTTAATTAAGCAAACTGCAGCCGCGGCATGATTGAAGGCTGACTATACCCTGTTCACGATAACGTTAGAAAAAAGAGGCTCGCAGAAGCAGGAGTACGAAACCTTTTGTTTCAAGTTAAGTTCAAATAATTTTAATAAATAACATGTATAGCATACAGTAAATTATTTCCTATCTATGTACTCGTCACGAGGCGAATGGCGTGAAACACCAGTGTTTAATAACAATCAGATTATTAATAGAAACGAAATAAAACAACTTTATCAATAATAATATTATCACAATGGCAAGACATTATTTTTTTCAACAAACCAACTTTAATGATTTAGAATGCCAGATGATTAATATAAATACACCACCAAACTGTAAAATTATTTCCTAGAGATAGTAGAGTAAAATAAGATAGAGAAGAAGAAATGGTGGAACAAACTCCCCAGCAATGCAAGCCTGTCTGTATGGTTTGAAGAACTGATTCTATACAAAATTAATAAATAATACATGAAGTAAAAAAAAAAATTATATATGTACCTACCCATGTTGGCGGGCACAACCCTTCATACCCATACCTATTATTCAAGATGCTAAAAAAAATGGTTAAACTTATTTACAATAAAAGAATTATAATGTGTCCATTCGGTGAAAATACCATATTTGACAAAACCTCCCAAAATGAAAAATTTACGTACTGCCACAGTTTATGAAGGGAGTACAGTAAGATTTTGGTTTTGGTAGTAATACGGGAAAACGTTTAGACATCGACAGAATAAACAAACAATAGACAAAAAAACAATATTAAATGAAAGCCTTATAATTTCATAAGGTCGGTAGGTTAAATAAGAATAATTATGCGTTGTAGCTGCTATAAAAAATAATTATTTTATTTTTCTTGCTTTAGATTCCACAAATTAACTAAACGAAACTTTTCGATGTTGTACATTTTGTGACTTGGTATGAGACTGTCTAAGAAAATTTACAGTGACGTGAAATCATTCCCAGTACTCTCTACCCCTGCTTCTTTTAGATTTTTTTAAAGTCGACACGACAACAGAATGTCAAAATAAACGATATTAAATGGAAATCTTGTAATTTCAAAAAGTAGATAGTTGAAATATGTACAATTAAATGTGACGGCTGTTATTTAAATTAATTATATTTTTTCCACATCAATCTGGAGCGTGATCATTTTTGTTGTAATTTTATTTTAAAGTGGACGCCTAAAAGAGCCTTATTAAACTTCTTTCTATTCCTATCGCGAACAGACCATAAATGCGCAAAAAGTATAACTAACCTTGTTTACGTTTAGCCAAAATGGAGCACCTTTAAACAGATTTAGATGTGTAAGACTTCATTTAATTATCAAACTATTCTTTGAAAAGTCTTCAAATAGACATACACGTAGACCACATATCCTCATACTGCAGGTAAATGCATTTAAATTAATTAAGGGGGAGCCAGACCGCCCGCACGGCTACCGTCCCGGCGGGGCGCCGTGACGACTTCATGCGGCTTCCCGGAACCGAGTCCCGGGCAGCACGGGACGCGGGATTTAGTGAAACTAGTACCTGGCTACGTGACACGAATGCGAGTAGTTACGTCACGGACTCACGGGTCAGCGGACTGGATAGTTTGGAGATGAAGGCGTAAAATGCAAGCGTTTGCTGTTTCAAATTGAAGCTCTAGTTTTTTGATTTGTTGGTTTGAACTGCGGGTTTTCAGGAAGATGTAAAAGTTTTAGAAATATTATTACTTAAAAGGGGTATTAATGTACACCTTGCAATTGGGTTTTTATTAAATCTCGGTGACAGCTCAGTTTGTTCGCATCTTTTATAGGTACAAGATAGAGAGATATATTGAAATCCCAAAAGGATCATTGCTTAAAACGTTCACATAAATAATATTTACCACATGAATTAAGTTTTCAGGCCCAAATTAAGTTGACTTTTAAATTTTAGATACAGAAAAATGTAGCGTACATGGCTCAAAAATCTTTAAGGTATCTAAACCAATGTCAGATCCTACGAGCCTCCAGCAGCGTACGAGAAACCCTACAAAAATGCTGTCTTCAAGACGAACCAACTAGTAAGTAGTCGGCTTCGTTTGACTGAAATCCAACATTAGAACAAAGATTGCGCAACAACAAATATTTAGTTCGATTTATATCTAACTGTAAAACTGTCCACATACACGGCGGTCATTTGTATGCTAATAAAACAATTAAAATTTCACAAGTACAGGCTCTCATGAATCTCACGATTTGTGTTATCGGCTGCCCACTGCGCGGCTACCTGTGCAAACAGTGTCACAATAGGCGCTCGCCCTTAACTCGCCCGCTATGAGTTATTACAACTGCCCCTTAAATATTTCATCGATTTTATTGTGGCTCCAATGTCAACCCCGTCTCGACGATAGCTATAAAGACTGTCGTTAATTTTTTGCGCAATAACGCAAATCGTGTTTAGCGCCGAATTTTTATGTTAATCACAGTTTTGAGTTAGATTTATTTTTACTGGATAGATAACGCTTCTAAACGATTATAATACATATTGTAATTTAGAATTAACGTAGATATTTTTTGGTAATCGCTAAAGCAGCTTTAAGTAACGTAACAAAAAGTATAGAAGTTTCACAAGATGAGAAAAGGGGCGAACTCTTCAATGACCTGTTTCTATTTTTGTTCAAATTTAAATTTTCTATTTTTGTTTATTTTTGTTCAAATTTTCATGACCTAAATATAATCTTTAATGCTTAAGTGTAGCTACATCATCATCGAGTTACGAGTTACTATATAGGATTATCTCATGTAAAAAACGTGGCCCACCAATGCGTTACACTACAACATAGACATAATAGGATGTATAGAAGGCTGTATGGAGTTAACCCGTGCTCACCTGGCGTCACCCGCGCTCTCCCACAGATAAAAAACTCTTATAAAGAGATAAATTATTGCGTTATGGCTTTTTGAAAGAGTCCACTGCTGCTGAGAAATGACAATATTATTAAAAAGTACGCGTCTTTGTCACAATATCTTTTTGTGTTCGATATATTGTCGCCATAATAAATGCTGCCCCTTTATGGGTCGAGCATTGTGCTCCGTACCTTTGTGGACATTATTAAATATATTTTAAAGAGTTTTATTAATGGTGGGCGTCGTAAAGAGAATGTTTGATTTATTTTTTCGACGCGTGTGCTCGATGTTAGGTTGATAGCCTTCAATCATGAAAATTAATGTGAATGACTAAAAATGTCCTCAAAACTCGGTCGTCATATATGCACAGAAGTCATTATAGGCAGGCACAAACATCCGTGGCCAATTAAGAGTGACTAATGAGCAGGAATAACGTCCGTTGCCTTCATTTTTATTGCAAGCGCACTGTTAATGCAATAGCCGCGCTTTAACTGCGAAAAAAAAAGATTCCCGCGCTGTCAATAAACATAAAACTTGCGAAAAATCGTCATATCGAATTCGTTGTTTTGAAATACGATTCGCTTACCTCCTTCAAGTATCTTCACGCCTTCAGTGCTTTTATAAAGATATTTTTATTATGTTGATTTTGTTTATCGCGTTGTATAGACCAGAATATGAGATCATGTTGCGGGAACAGGTATGTGACCACAATTACATTTTTTGTCCCATCTACGAGTAATAATATAAAATGTGTTTTTATGCGTTATTGTGATGGGTTTAACACCTGCGAGATATGACACAGAAAAAACCTCTAGTGTATACTATCATTTTGATATGCAAATGTTCTTGATAAATAATAGTTTGGTATCACTTTTCTTAAGCGCGAATCATTATAGCCAAACTTAAATTATTATGATGAATATTTAAAAAAACGGCGAACACCTACGTGGTTCGAAGGTCAAAATTCCAATCATAATAAAAGAAACAAATATACATTGTTTCAAAATAAACAGCCTCCTATTATGAATGTCACATTTGATATAAATAGCAATAAATCACAGCTTACCTGCACTTCTTATGCCGACCACGTTTGCAGGTGCAAAACAGTCGCCAAAGGACAGTCACTAACCTTATCTCTGCAGTTTTAGCATAAAAACAATCGAAACAACTGCTTATTAAAAATAATGTTTTTGGGAACATCTTTCACAGACTGACACACAAACTTGCGACAACACGACGCAAAAGAAGTCTTAATTTCTATTTTGGTAACTACTGGGCTATAAGAATAATACATGGGTTCAGACAACCAATTTTATTGAGACTATAAAAGCATTCACGACGAAGCTTTTATAGTACAGCATATCCACTAGACTCCAAAGGGCCTTTGCCCATTGATGGAACCCAAAGATGGAGCTCTCTAGGGAAAAGAACAGGTGAACCATCCTTCACACCGGACCACACAACATAAACAAACATTAATCTATCATTATCACAATCTAACAAACTCCTAAGTCAGATCTAAAGAGAGTCTAATTCATGCATCCTTGGAGATGTTGAAATGACGTAGAAGCCTGGTCGGCTGCCGACCCATCGGAAGTCGTGAAGGCCAATAAATAATATATTACTATCACGTGGCGCTTAACAAATGGTCACTTCGTGCTTTGCCACCGGTTCACCTGACTGAAAGCATAGATTATTTAAATAGAAGATAGGCCAGTCCAATTGGAAGATTATCAAATGTAGACCATTTAATAAAACTTGGCTGAGAAGCAATGTAAGAAGGTCGAAAATTCTTGAAACGTCTGCTTTTCACAATTTTCTTATGTGTTTTCCATTTTTGTTTATCCTAGGTTTTGTCCAACAAGATTTTTCGTTTCTTGTTAGGTAAATTGAGAACATTATTTCAATGACATTAACATTTCTTGCTCCTGCTTATTGCTGTCCAGCCCAATCTATCCTATGCCACTCGAAGCAGTTAACATTATAGTACCTTCATCTGGTTATAAAGCTCTGATTTTATTCCAATTCGCTTTCTAAAGTAGGGACTTTTATTTCCTCTTTCGACTAAACCAACTAGAATACTCAATGACTTCACTTCACATAAACAATTGAAAGAGCCATAAAATCTTAACAGAATTTAAATCTAATTAACTAGAAACTTATTATAACTAGATAATTAACAAGAAATCGTATCTGTTAACAAAACTTTTAATCTTTGTGGACCCCCGCGATTCGCCGGCAGCTGGACTGTCTCTGCCGTTCAATAGTGTCATTAATATCGTCCGTACTAACATTAAATTGATTTTAAAATACATTCGCCTCTCTTATAGGTATTTGCGGCAATTTCATATGCGGGAATGCTAGCTCGGTTCCTTATGCCTTCGATTAGTTTGTCAGAATATATTAGTATTGTCTATTGAATTTATGACGTGTGTTTGTCGTTTGTCGGTGTGTTTAATATTATGTTTGTCCTTGATTATGTTACTGTTATTTTGTGTTACCAATGGAATTGTTGTCTTAACTATATTGCCATTTCCAGTAAGTATATACGTTTGTTTGTATATGATAAGAGAAGTTATTGGAACGCAGAAAGCAAAATCTGTAACAGATTCTACTTAGTCAATCTCTAACTAATCTTAACAGAACTAGCAAGAATAAGATGTTTAATAGGGATAAGTAAAGCAAAACTCATAGGAATTCTTATCATCATCTGCCTAGCCTTTTCTCTTCTTAGACTCATACAACAATAAATTCTTATAAAAATTACTCAATTTTTATAAAATCAATACATACTTTTACAACAATAGCAACCATACCACAATAGTATTGTATATATTAATATGGGTCTTGATGCCTGAAATAAATGGATAAATATAAAATATAACACATTTTATTCAAACAACGACTATTTCATAAAAATAGTCCCGTCGCCATTCGAGGCTCACCAATAACATTTTAAAGTCTATTTAAAGCCGTTATCTTAACTGTTATACTCTATGCTCGGTTAACTTAGACTCGTTATATTTTAGACAAAAGCTGCCCACGACCTTACATCTTGTGCTGCGCTGAATCGTATAGATATTGTTAGGGTTATCTTGTAGTCTTTATTGAGTCTATGTTTACTTTATAGTGGTCTAAACTAAAATTCTGCATTATTTGGTCATCCACTCACCGCGGGCCACTGTTGGGAATCCTTGTCTTATATCTCTCGCAAATCGTCAATCCATTCATTAATAGAACAGACCACCATTTTAATTATGTAACAAATTGTTTAATGCAAGAAATAATAACGTCAACTTTTTTCGTGTTATCCACATACCCAGAATAAGAACTACTTATTTTAAGTTCTGCTTATATTCGCCGATTTTCATTAATAGGTATACCTACGGTCAAGTTAACTAACGGTATGTCTCTCTTATATCATAAACTTCTCCCATTTTTCCACGTACAACAGCTGATGAAATATTTTAATATATTCTCAGATGCATATCTACAACAAAATAATAATTTATTCATAAAACAAATTAAACTATTTGTCATGCTCGTGCAGATGTCCTGAAAAGTATAAAACACATTATTTTATTAATTAAAACAATTCATAAATTCACTATCGGTAGGATGCCATCATTTTAGTCATGTTATATCATTAACGGCGCTTATGCAGTGACTAGAATTTTGCGTAAAATGCCGATTAGTGGATACTTAAACATTATAAATACAATGTACTCCAATATAGGAATACTAACAAGGTTTGTTTTTCATACTTAGTTTTTATGACGTTTTTTGTCAGTCATTGAAGCATTTTTTTTTTTTATATCAAGTTATTATCTATTATGTTGCACCATTACTAAGACTAAGTTACTTGGGTGGTCCCTCCCCTAGGCTATAGATAATTTGATCGATATAAATGTGATACACACTTTTGCTAATAGTTTGAATCGCAGCGCCGCATATTCCTATACATACTGTTACGCGCTACGGGTTCGGATAAATTATACACACACGGTTTTTACACTAACGACACTTTATTTAACTAATTAATCGCTAATTACAATCACAGTAATCACAAAACACAGTAACAATCACTAATCACTTCGTAATCACTGGTAGAAAAGCTCACGATTTCACTTCACTACTTGTTCACTGTTTAGCTCTCAAACTAGAACTGACTCGCGGC
>NWSH02000078.1:2210503-2248651 GCA_002382865.2 Heliothis virescens | reverse complement strand
CATCATCGCCATAATGGCAGATAAGTCCATTACAGGCGATGGTGCAGATACGCTTGAACTTGCAGCAACTGGCTCTGTTGTCGGCTGATCACTACCAGGCGTTTTGCATCCGAGAAGCCTCAAAACGCCTTTGATCTACATCCTGCTGACGCTGCTGGCTTCGGGTACGAATACCCTCCATGTCGTCCTTAGGTAGCACCGGCATAATTTATCCTTACTTCTGACACCAATTGTTACGCGCTAAACGGGTTCGGATAAAATTTTTACCCACATCACGGTTTTTTAACACTTAACGACATTTATTTAACTAATTAATCGCTAATTACAATCACAGTAATACAAAAACACAGTAACAATACTAATTCACTTCGTAATCACTGGTAGAAAAGCTCACGATTTCACTTCACTACTTGTTCACTGTTTAGCTCTCAAACTAGAACTGACTCACGGCGCTGCCCGCCCTCTATTTATATCGCGAGCATAGATGTCTAGAACCTTCTAAGGACTAGGTAGTGGGAGTAGATCGGTAAGGTTCTAGAACCTTCCAGTAAGTACCCGAAGGTCAATGACCCCAGTAGAATGTTCGAGTAAGTTCTCGGCTATTCTAGAACAGTCAAGGCTGTGACCTAGGTTTACTAGAAATTTCTAGAACATACGTCGAGAACATTCTACCAAGTACTAATTGTTTCGAGTATTTACTTTAACAACATTCTGTCTTACCGACCTACGTAACAATACCAACCGTTGAAATTGAAATATAATCTACCAACACTGCTTTTTAAATGACATAACAATTTGCTGGGATTGATTATATATTTGGCTTTTATACCTAATCATTTATTTTTTTACTATTTTTGAACCAATGTCACACAGCACCTGCCTAGCGTTTTCAAGTTAAATTAACATGACTCAAAAAACCAAACAATTCCTTCCTTTAGCAACATTCGCCTATAAACAACCCGTGTTCTGAACTATCCCTCTTTTAATTGAATTACCCTGTACCGGTGGTCTGGCCTCCGGGTAAGAGCACGTGCCTCTCTCTGTCCACTCCACAACACTCTTATAGGAAAACTTCCGGACTAATAGGAGTGTCCTTCAGTTTAAGCAGGTATTTAATGCGTACTTACAGGTGCCACCCAGTAAGAGAAAAGGGTACATGTGGTATGTACACCACAAGGCTGTTAGATATTGTCTTAAATGGTAATGTTATACTAGTCTTTGCATCAAAGGAGCAGCACCAGCATCTACCTACATTCTCTCAATCAAACTGGATGATACCACCAGTATTTTTAGATGATTATTCCAATATATAACAGTTTCCCTGTACCAGGTCTATTTGATTCCCACTATGCCGCTATATCCATTAAGAAAGTGTTTACACTGTTATGCAAAAAACTAATAGGCACCTAAAAGTGTTACACCAACGTTGTGAATAACCGGAATTAAATCAACTAATAACCCATTTTGAACCCCATTATTTGGCATCCTAAAACACAACACCGGTGGTCTACCTCGCACGAGCCGCAGTTTGCCCACTCCAAGCCACTTGGTAAGTACCAAGTTTCCTCAACAATAAGCGCTTAACACCAAAGCACTGCATTAGCAGCTGCGCACGCTTCGATGACGTCATTGTTCCGACTGTCAAGTGTTTGTGCTGGTGGTCTATCGCCATATTGATAGCCACTTAGCAATTTCCCTGTAACTAACAGTAAATTAAGTTCCTACTTTTTTAGATATTCTATCTGTCGTAATTTAAGTATTACATTTGCACAAGTAAATTTTTGAACGCACGTTGTGAACTTGTGCTATGAATGACAAAAATAAAATGTTCTTTCTATACGAATATAGAAGCACTATAGGGCGTAATTTTACATATAGGTTATAGAGTAAAAAGAAATATAGCCTTGTTTAGGATTTTGAAATATACCCATCTGGTCCACCTTAAAAATATACCCAATATGTTTTCAACTAGCCCTACAATTTTGATAACTTGTGACTCCAAAAACCCTTGGAGCACAATATAAATAAAGGTAGAAAAGCGAAATTTGCAACGTATGCAGCTGCACGCGCTTCCAATGAAGCCATTGTATTACGCCAAGTGTTTGTCGGCATCATTACACGGTGGCCTGTTAAGTATTAACATATTGATAACCACTTAATGATGCTATGTTACTCATGTAGCACGCAATTCAGCTGTGAAACAATGTATCGTTACGCTGTTTTTGCTACGAGCTACGGGGTGTAGCGCGTAGGCTATGAAATAACTATTTAATAGATGTGATTTGTGAATTTACTTGAATAGGTATGTAGTTTAGAAACAACTTATTCTTCTTCTTTTATTGTTAAGTACCTATATACCACGTGGTGGTGGGGTTAACTTTAAGGTGGTTTTGAAACTGCTAAAATCTACTATTTTAACATCATTCAACAGCTTTAAATAAAACAGAAGCCATTTCTATGTGAAAATGTAAATCGATATATCAAGAATTAAATAAAGTTTATACACTAACCTTCAAAAAACATATCTAAGTCCGTCTATTATTTTCACAAAATAAAAATACATATCCTGCAATGTCATGCTGATTCCGGTCATATTACTAAAAGAGTGACTGAACTAAATGTCTGTGCCCTCACGAGACCGTCCGTCGTCCACAGTTTACCAACGATATTAGGTCCCTTAGGATCGATCCCTTTATTATTTATCGTCCATAATTCTGATTTGCCAACACAACGGATTTGAAACATCTGATAGTCATTTATGAAGTAAGAAATGCTAATTTTCTTATGAGTTGCAAGTTATCTTTATATACCTATTAGACTTATTAGATTATTAGAACTTCCTACATATAGCAAGAACTATTTGATGTTGCCAACCACTCAACGTTGGTACTAAATTCGACTATCTCTACTACATGTAATGTGCTTAGTAATCTTTTGAACATTACAGGCGTAAAGTACAATGTGAAAGCCATCTCTGCAAAAGTAGACCTTTTTGTTTTTAACCATCAATATCCTTTGGTACTTCTATCCTTTCCAAAAATGTTCTCACAAGCTCATTTAAGACTTTGATTCCATCGTTAAATTGAATAGTTATTCACAACAGCGTTATATACAGGTCGATGTCTTCTCAAAACCCCAAAACTGCAGATGACAACACAGGAACAGGTTGATAAGTCAAAATAAAATTTTGCCGTTATGTCTTTGTAAATAAGCAAGGGCGGATCGCCGTTTGAAGTGGAGGCTACAAAGGGATGGGGTGGGGGGACCGCAGATCCTATCGGCGTGTCCAAACTGCCACAGACAGATAACTGTGTGTGTGTGAGTCGAATTTTAATACACCCTGTGTTAGTTGTGGACTAAATGCTTAATTGAAACTTTATTTGGTTGGCTTTTGTTTTTATGTAATGCTATGGGATGTTTTAGTTTGTAGGTTAATGCTATAATTTCTCCCTTGCCTTCATTTCTGTGCTATGGTTATTGTAGCAAATAATATAACATTTTAAGGCAGAAATTCTTGGAGAAATAAAACAAGATCATTTTTAAACCATTTTGAAGTAAACCCTGTTTTAAGCCTGTGTTATCAAAGAATAATTTCATACCTAAACGCAAATTAATTTCAAGTAAGTAGATTTTTTTATTTGTTAGAATAATATGTTCGTGTAAATAAACAAAAGCCTTTTGACCACCTGTTAAATAACTTTTGATATAGAACAATGTTAACCGTCTGAAATTACCTGAACAGATTTTATGACGGTGTGTTTGCGTTGTACCTAGATCTCTTCTCAGATATGACAAGGTTCGTTCTAAGTATTTACATTGACTGGCTTTTGGTCACTACTGGTTGTATAAATACTATACACTTTTAATTATATATGTTTCTTACTTTGTAATGAAGCTCGTGGCTAAGTCAAAGCCGCGCGGATCGATCGATCATAAGGTTAAGCAACGCTTGGCGCGGTCGGTCCGTGGATGGGTAACCATCTTTTCATAACGAGTTCTTCCGTGTTTGGGAAAACTGTGGGTCCCGGCTTGTCATTTGAAACATCTTTGCAGTCGTTACGGGTAGTCAGAAGCCAGAAAGTCTGACACAGTCCTTACCAAGGAGGTACCAGGTTGCCCAGGTAACTGGGTTGTGGAGGTCAGATAGGCAGTCGCTCCATGTAAAACACTGGTTCTCAGCTGCATCCGGTTAGACTGGAAGCCGACCCCAAAAATAGTTGCGAAAAGGCTAGGCAGATGAATTTGTAATGAAAACAAATTCTTGTAACATGTATTTAACTGCAAAATTTTAAGTTAAACCAAACACAACTACAGTTTCCACAATTTCAGCAAGAAACACACTTCCCAATCAGATCGTTATCAAGATCGAAAAGATAAATAACAGACAACAACATTTTGAAGTTTACCCTGAAAAATGTGCAGGGTCGGCATCGGGTCGATAGCAAGGCCCCCCGCGCCCCGCAGGTGCGACGAGATAATCCAAGATGGCCGCCGAGATAGGACGTGACGTCACAGCGCAGCCCGCGTACCCCCGCACTCCTCAGCCGCCCCCGGCGCATCCTCGAAGCCTCTCGCCACCCTCCTTAGATCCTTTCAGAAATCCGCCGAGTACCGTCAGAAAGGAAAGTTGTCTGAAATTATTTTATTTTACAAGTATAAGGTATTTGTGAAATAGTGTCCTGAATAAATATGGCAAAATATAGAACCGTTTAGTCGTTTAAAAGGAATATCTACCCGACGACTGGACTATCGTTGAAAAGTTCTTATCCATAAAGTACTTCAAATAAGAACATTTACGTAAACAATGTTTAAGTAAACATAAGTAAAGTCCACCAATTAAACATAAAATCCATCAAAAAACAACAGGTGTTAATCCAATTTGCGTGATTACATCGACTTTTCAACTTTTTGCCATTTTTAACTACTTTCGCTTAATTTCACTTTCGCTAAGACCATAATCTTGATATTTGTAGCGGAAACGGTCTTAACTGTACATTCATCTACATTTACTTTAGCCGATCGTTGCAAATAAATGACAGCATTATGTGAATATCATTAATATTAAGTGTATTTTGATAAAAATATCGATTAAGAACTTCCGAAGGCTGTTAGCAAATGCATAAATAATAAAACTTAACTTAACTTAAGTATGGCACAAGCTTTTTATTAATACTTTTTAATTAACCTGGCGTACTTTTTTGTTTCCTTTTGCCGTTACTTTACACTTAAAAGATTTTACAAGTTGTTATTGCTTACACGTGCAAATCTGGTAGCCTCTGTTTTTGCGATTTTTATAAGTTTTAATTTCCGCTGTAGTATACTGTGGTCAACTGGTTAATTGTTATTTTATTTAACACTTATTGTGATTTGACACCGGATCACACTTTTAAATCGCTTTATTTCCACTCTTGTTTTAGTACAGGTAATCTACGATTATTTTTACCCGACTATGAGCGAAAGTAGTTGAACGAAAAGGAGGGTTATGATTTTGACCTGTTTGTATGTATATTCATCGGCTCCCTCAAAAAAAATTTTTTTTTTGTCTTATAAATATTAGCAATTATAGTATTCCTGTCAACCATAAATATGTTCCATACACATACAATAAAATGCTGTTTTTACCGAAGGATATCCCATCTTTAGACAGTACCTCTCAAAATAATAAACAAAAAGCTAATTCTTGTTAGTCTATCGGTACACAGGGTGGGCAGGCGCTATGTGCTTGAGCTATGTAAGGGGTTATCTCCGCAGCCGCGGCTCTATCTAAATCTGTATTATCGCAACACGCCGAATAATTATTACTACATGTATAAACTGTAGTACTAAACTGTACTTATGTATATTTATTGTACATGTTTATACATCTGTACATGTTATGATGAGATGGCATGATCCGTATCGCTAAAGTTTTTGAGGGTTCAGATCTCATTTGAGTTTTGTGAATTTATAGGTGTCTGTTTAAAGTAATGTTTTTTATTCAATAGTTTGAAGAGTTTCTGTTTATAGTCGGTTCTGAAAGTCACAAAACTAATCTCTTGTGTCTTTATCATAGAAATTATATTTTTCTCTTACATTGGATTTTTATAACCGTAGGTACCTACTATCGGTTGATTTGAGTTTCTTTTTTTTTTACATAAGCTCCATAAAAATGATGTGAACTTTCAATCCCTAATTTCAAAACAACTGATAAATAGGTTATTGAAATCAACCATTAAGAGTGATAGATTAAATGAGGGGCTTAAATCTTATAATACCTATAACATACAGCAGTACTTTACCTACCATACAATTGAAGCACTGCCTTTCAGACACCTTAACTGAACGCCACTCGATCCGCACTCAGACTGAAAAATCACATAAAAGCATAATCCCCAGGGAACAATCCTGTTTCCCTCTTGAGGAACAAAAGAGGGAGGAGGGACCAGGTCCTCAGGTTGTGAGGAGCCGCCTGCCTTATCGACGTCATCGGTATCGATTAATTTCATTCGTAATGAGTTAAATCGATGACTTTATGCGGTAATGCCGTTTGAGGATTTATGCGGATAATAAAAGGAGCTGGGGTGTCGACGTATTTGTGATTTTCTTGATCCTTATGTGATGTATAAGAGATTATATTTTTGGACTAGAAATAACTTTAATGAACTGGAATAAGAATAAGAACAGGGCTAATGGACACAGAAATTCAAACAAGAATTGTATTTGAGTATTACTTATTTAGTAATTTATCAAATCAATCTGGTAGAAAATAAAAACCGACTTCACACAAAAACACTGAAAGGGATAAAATAAAACTTTTCACATGGCTCTAGAAGTCGGTGTCTGCAGGTCTGTTGACTGTGTTTATTTTGCCACCGACTTCTAGAGCCATGTGAAAAGTTTTATTCTGTCCCTTTAAATGTTTTTTTGTAAAAAGTTTTTATTTTATGCTTTTCAGTTTTCGGGTCTTAAACTATAATATCTTTATTATTAATACCCACAGTGACAGTCGGCCCAGTAAGAGTATCATCGACATAGAAAGGGTATGAAATTTGAAGAGCTCTCTTGATTTCTCCAGGATCCCATCATCAGATCCTGGTCTCCTTACAATGGGACCACCTGTGAAGAACACCCTTTCAAACAAAAAAAGAATTTTGAATATCGGTCCAGCCATCTTCGAGTAATAGGTGAACATAAATAAAAAAAAAGATACGGTCGAATTGAGAACCTCCTCCTTTTTGGGAAGTCGGTTAAAAACTTTTTAAGAACCCTTGATAGAATGATTATCGATGATATTATCAAAGACGTGTTAACGCATAAACTTATTTGAAGTTCATGGGGTGGTGTGCAAAAGAACACCAAATATTACCCAAGGGCCCGTGAGGTAAGCTTTGTGAGAACACATAATTTTATTTTAATACTAGCTTCTGCCAGCGGTTTCACCCGCGTCCCGTGAGAATTACTCGGCGCACCCAGATCAAAAGTAGCCTATAATAGCCTTCCTCGATAAATGGGCTATCTAACTAAGAATTTTTCAAATCGGACCAGTAGTTCCTGAGATTAGCGCGTTCAAACAAACAAACAATTCAGCTTTATAATATAAGTATAGATAACTGTAATCTCTATTGTCGTTTTCATAATAAAGTACCTAAATAAAGTAGTTAAGCCGGAGTCCAACCAATCCCATCATGAAACTACTCTTGAAGCTTAGCCAAGATAGGTCTTCACGCGTTTATTTTTTGTAGATAGAGTTTAGCCGTGCATCTCTGGAGCAATCACTCTGCAAATCATATTTTACGAACCTTTCAAATAGTTCCATGAAACCACCCCTTAATAACCTACTTCAAAAGGTAAGCTATAACAATATAAACTAGCACAAATCACCAATACAAAATCACGCCAGTATCTATCTGCCAGCTAAAGGCACACACGCGCGTCGTCTCGCGGCGGAAATGGCGTCTAACCGGATATTGTATCGCGCCTTCATCTCCGGCGAGCTTCCGGTTCCGGTGCCTACCTCCCACCGGCTCGTGCGTCGCCTAATTACTACCTCACATACGTAACTATATTTATGTATATATGTTGTTTGAGGAAACTGGTTCACAATTAACCAAGTTTACTTAAGATTGAGAGATTAAAGTTTGAGATTGAATGTTTGGCACGAGTAGGTCTGTTTTAAATAATGTAATTGACTTTATTTGTCTTATCCTATTTGGAATATATTTGACTAATAGCCGGAGACTGGTCACGCTGATCGGCACTTCATCCATGCATTTCCCTAAATAATGAATAGACACCACCACCGAAAAAAGGTGCTTAGAAACTGGCAGATATGTGAATCTGATTTAATAAGGACTACTGGACGAATTGCATTTCAGTTTATCATATTTCTAATTTGCATTTTCATACTTCTTAACACCTAGGTAATTAACACTAAGTATCTGCATTCTCATCAAGAGATATATCTTCTTCAATACCTCTAACTACGTGCTCTCAGAATAAAATCTCTTGTTTGATGTCTATCAGTCCACCAATGCAATTGCCTTTAACTCCATTGCCATATGACTTGGGCAATTAAAACGACCCTATACTATATTAACTACATTGCGAACATGCCGCAACAAGACAAACAAATGTTTGATGTAAACAACCCCCCAGACTGGTGGTCTTACCGCCACTGTTAAACGCACCGTCTGTAATGCGTGTCTGTTTTGTCTGTTATGGCTTTACAACTTACCACTACAATAGTTGTGACGTAATGTGGGTAAAGAATATTTGGAAATAAATAAATCATTTGAAATGAAATGAAATTTCAAATGAAAGAATAAAAAACCTTGCATTGACTTGTGTAACTAGGTGCTCTAAAAAAATATCTATTTTATCGTTTGGAAAAATTAATATTATCGGTAGGACTACAAGAAACAACTAATTATTATTATTGCTATAATTTCTGACAATACTGTAAGGACTTGCTGTCTTAAGCCTGAAATAGTTTTATGCACATATCTACGTAAAGTCTACGCCTACGACGCTACGAGCTACTACGTGAAAAGTTTGTAGATTTATACTATTTTAAAGACTGTATAATAAAGTTAAACTACATAATTTCCTTAATAAAACATTTATCATTTTCAGTACGCTCAAATATCTATTCATCTCTATCCAAAATCAAGAGATAAACCGACTCCTTAAAAACCCCTTCTAAAATTCACATTTCCAAGGGTCCTATAAAACTAAATGAACACCCATTATCTTCAAATCTGTATCCCTCTAGAACGTATGGCGTGCCCTATCTGTCGCACGCCAGGTCACAAGTTCACTCGATCCTCGTCTATGGTCAGGAAGCATGAATTAGCAGCACGCCGTCAAGGCGCGTGCGTCATTGTTTGACGTGCGTTTGCGCGGGAAAAGAGAACCCTCTAGCTGTCAGTGGTAGTTAGGTTACAATTGTTTTGGGTATAGCTAAAGTTGTTTGGGATCAGACCTTTAAAAATTGGATACTTGTGTGATCCAATTGGGTCATCCTTTTCATAATTTTTTGTACTGAAATATTGCATTAAGACTTACAAGCTAATGCTTCATGGGTATAAACGTTTAGTAAAAATTAACACTTCAAAAATTACAGAGCAGTAGGTACACAAATTGTACAAATATTTTTCCAAAGACATAATAGGAAAGTTCAAACCAGTCAATTAAAAATGTTAAACGTCCCATAAAACTATGAATGTCCATTCTAGGAATAGCTGTAATTAATCAAACTGTTATGTTTAATTAATTAATTCCATAAATAGACAAATTATTTCAAACAGTATAGAACTCATAACTCTTTCTTGTGACAGATGCTCAGTTAATTTCTTTTTAAATACAGCGTCACAATTATCTCGTAATTAAGCGCAGATGCAAGAAAGACGTATTTAACTAGAATGCAACTACTAAGTACCTAATCAAATTTATTTTGGCTAGATGACGTTCATTATGGCTAGAGTTTTCTTGTGCCTAATTTCAAATTTGTAGAGGTATAAGTTCTTTTGCTTAAAACCTTCCTTTAGCTTAATACCTATCTACTTATAGACTAGATTGCTATATAGACCTTTCCCTTTTCATGGCGGCATTTACCTACACCGCCATTTTTCCAAACACTTGCGTGAAGCCCTAAATTCACAAGAGAATAAATACTTAAATCGCAGTTACCGCAAGTAGGTAGGTATATCTACGCGAGCGCGGGCGGGTTGCCCCACAATGAGTTTGATTTACCGCCGTCTCCCGTTACACCCCTTGTTGCTACTCGTGATGCGGTTACACTATCTATATCACGCTGATACTTATTCAATAAAAATGATTCAGTAAACTCGCGTTAGGTTAATCGATGATAAAGGAGTTTGAGAGTTTATGTTGCAGTGTTTATTCTTAGTTTACAAGCCGTTGGCTAATAAATAATTTTTAAGAAATACAAATTAGAGGTTTCGTTCATCAGAGTTACTATCCACATCACAAATAGATGTATTCCTTAAAACGATCTAGAAGATCTCTTTTACGTTTTTAGATTTCTTTCACATTTTATGATCGAATTTCTAAAGTAAGATGTTAATTCTCATAGATGCAATATATCATCACGTTTGTCCATGGGACACAAAATTGCAAAGCTAAGCTAATAAAAAAATAAAAACCGACTGTTAATGGCCAGTCTCCCACAGCGTTAATTACGCTGACATTCCTTCCACTCGTTCGATTCCGTTCATTCATTCACAATTACATCTGTTAACTAAACTATCGGCGTCACCCTCGTACTCTGGGGTTCATTTAACCCCTCGAATATAAAGGGAACAATAACATTGACTGGTGCGCTCGAACAACTGATTGCGCAGTATCAAATCAAAGGCGTTGGTGTTTTAATTTTCTTTTGGGGAATGTTTTGTTATTGTTTGTGTCTATCTGATTCTGTATTGAGATAATTCAATTGTACTCACAAAATGTATTTTTCATATTGAAGATATTGACATAGCTTTAGGCAGAATTTGCTGGCATGATTTATCGTAGAAATAATAATGTTGTGAAGTTTTAATACAAACCGCGCTGATCCCTTAATCGTCCTAGCAGACAATGAGGATTTCATAAATCAATCAAAGTTTCAAACAAAGATCATAACTCCAACGCAACGACTCTTCTGGAAAACTTAAATTACTCTTTTTTCCGCAATGCGAGTGCGAATAATCTTCTTGACGGGCTGAGAAATTGATGGCGTCGAAAAAACGCCAACTCAAAATCCGACAAACTTTTTACGTCAGCCGAGTTTCACTTAGAGAAGTTTCTACATCCATTTAGAAGTTACTCCTATACGACAAGCTGACAAATTTTAATGAACCCAAGAGGGCTGCTAATGTCTGCGAGTCGCGTAATGGGAAAACTTTGACGCCTCCCCCACCGGCGCTCCTCCAACGCGCTCCACATTTTTACCTCACATATTCTATTGTTTTCAAGACATATTTACCAAAGTCATGACAAAACAGCGATTCCGAGTTCGCCAACTCACATTACGAACACACAATTGTTTGATTACTTTATCCGCTAATTTTCGACCTGCGGGAATATGGGAAATAAAATGTAACACTATACCCCTGGGCGCGTTACAATAAAAAGCGCAATCATTCCGACGTGTGCCATTTCAACTCTTTCATTGAACTCCGCCTAGTATAAATTACATTATAAATTTTAACCTAAACGTTCAGTGACCAGAGAAAAAATGTATTAGGGCTGACATGATTGTGATTTAAACGGCTAACCCCCGCTTAAGGGCGGTCTCGCGTCATCCATCATACGCTTTACATATGTTTGAATAAAGCTCGTGGGAAAAGGATTTCCTCTCAGAAGTCAAAGCGGCATTTTGCTACAATGTAGGGTGACCAAGTGTGCGGATATCGATGGGAATGTATAGGTTTGAGTTAAGGCATTATCAAACATAGGTACTTACCTATGTATGAGCAAGTATGTACTTATAAGTGATGGTAAATAATTTAATCGTGATCTCCTGAAATCATAGACTTGAAGTTATGATTGGATCTTCGCAACCTACCATTTCATTAAAGCCTGAAGAAATTCTTTAAAAACATACTCTATTTTACATCGTACATAAATCCATTGACCGACACATTACATGTAACATAAAACGCAAAAATTAGGCAAAAACCTAATTAATTAAAAAAATCATTTCAATCAATCAATCAGGTACTTCCAAAAAGCATAGCTGTTATAAATCTTTATTAGCAATTTCTTTCCCACCGCACACAGTACCCATGGCTTCCCTACCCTACAAATAGCGGCTTAGGGCAGTTTGGCAAACAAGGCGTCACCGGCGCGTGCGGCGCTTATAACTAATGCTGTATTAATGTCTATTAGCTGCCCGCCATTGTTCTGCACCTAGCCTAAGCTATTTGTTTGGATTTGTGCGAGTAATGCGACAGTGAGGACTAAGCCGATGAATTTCGCACGAGAGGCGTTAATAGAAGTCAAGTAGACTGTTGTCATATGTATTTGGGAGTTATTGTGTTCTTTCTTACAACGTTTTGGGACATTTTGATTAAGCATGCCAACCAGCTCCTGCCATGGTTTCAGTGATATTTGTAAAGTTTTGATAGATAACATAACAAATGGAGAAATAAGCACCCATAGTGACGAAAAGCTAAAAACGAAAATCACATAGCATTCCTTTTCGATGAGTCATATCTATAGTAATTCAGACAAATTACTTATTCTAGTACATGTGGGTAAAATTCAGAAGTTATATCCTTTATAAACTGTTTTAGCTTTTTAGAAATCAAAAGTTTCCGATCTAGAAAACTTCGGCGCACTAACATGGCAACCAGATTAGTTCAACTCTATACTTCAGCTAATATCTTAGAATACATACAAACACCCCAACTTTACAAGGCCAATGCCGCACTCCGCAGATCGATTCAGTTCTTGGCTCGCGATAGTTGCGATAAAACTGTTGAGTAACAGGGGCGAAGCCTTATCGCAGGAGGCACGTGTCATCAGCCAACTCACTGCACCCCATCATTGTTGTGACGTCACAGAATGCCATTCAGGTCATCGGTATTGTGAACTTGTCAGCTGGATGAGGTGGCTTTCTTATGATCGTGTTATAAGCTAAAGTGGATAATATTGAAGAAGCTTGGTTTTTCTTTCTCTCCTTATTAAAATCTTGTTTCTTTGAGAATTCGTTTTTATTTTACTCTGTATAATCTACTCTAATTCCCTATACCTATATTCTCACTGACTTTCGTCACTACCGATACTTTCAATGGGTCAATTGATGTTATCAGAATTTTTGTATGTTTTAATTAGACTTAAAAGAGAGGAAAGGAACAGACAGCCCTGGGTATACCACCCAGGGCTCTCAGTCCGGCGTTAAACCCTAATAAAGTAGTCCGAAAACCGCTTAGTGACAAACAATAATACAATAACATTTTATTTCCTATATCATTACATCGGTCCTCCCACAAAGCGTTCTCATTACCGGCGTTTCACTTTACACTTCCTGCTCATTCGTGTGCAATCTGTAGTGTGCAAATCCGTTAATCTTATTTGGTGGGTATTCGGAACGCACGTGGCGACACGTGGCGCGAAATCAAACTAATCTTTAGGCCGTACGCGTCGGCGGGCAGCGCGCGTGCGCCGACCCGATAACGCCAAGAAACGCCATTCATTCCCGCTCTTTTGTAGTGAACAATCACTTATTTATTTATGATATTTGCTACTAGTCAACCTGCCACCCTCGTGAGTTAATGTGTACTTAACTAGGCTAAAGCTCCGCGTCGCAAGAGAGGGTGTCTTGTAGGGGTGTTATAGTTGTCGTTCATGCTTGAAACTTGTAGAACTGATTCGATATAATGCTGAAAGTAAATAGGTAAGTAAATTGAATGCTCCGAAAAACATCACAACATTGATCAGAATACACTTAACACAAATATAATCGTGAGAATTTGAAAGTTGTGTTTTTTTTAATCTTTCACGCAATAACTATAAATAAAACTTTACACTACTATAGTAATATAACTGCATCAGAACAACTTCATAGACTAGCCCGGGAAGTAGTAGCCTAGAGCACCTAGATTTTCATAGCTAATATAAAAACGCTTATCCATGAAACTTAAAAATAATATTTTAAGAACTACTGTAAATCACACAAAATGCCTTTGCATGTTTTTAATTAATTGTGCCATTGTCCATGCAATATTCATTTTATAAATATTAGTTCCTTTATGAAAATAATAACATAAACATGAATTGTAAAGAGCATCGTTTTTGTTACAGAATTAAGTTCAAGACTAGACTCCGGAAAACCCTTCTATACAAACTCGAATCAGCACAATTCGTAATATTGCGCAATTTACCTCTAATTCAAAGTATATTGGAGTGATAGCGTATTTTTTGGATAAATTGATGATAAAGAATTAATTATAGATTTTTGTAAAACGTTATTTTAAATACAAAATGTACCAAAAGCTGAGTACCCAAACGACGTTTCAAAAAAGTTAACGTGACATTGACACTGTAACGACAGTGTCATCACTGACAATGACAATTGCGAATGCGTCATTATTTCATTTCGTTTGCTGTGTATTGTATTCTAGAAAATCATAAAACTTTACTTTTAGAAATCGTTATTAAAC
The DNA here is from genome assembly GCA_002382865.2 of Heliothis virescens. Classification (NCBI taxonomy): domain Eukaryota; kingdom Metazoa; phylum Arthropoda; class Insecta; order Lepidoptera; family Noctuidae; genus Heliothis; species Heliothis virescens. The sequence continues at coordinate 2,234,006 of NWSH02000078.1, read as the reverse complement.
AGCCAACACTTTAAAATGGGTGAAGAAGACGAATATGCAAGTGTTAACAGATCACAGCTGAAGATAAAAGATAATTCTGGCATCAAAAAGAAAAAGAAGAAGAAAGCTAAGAAGGAAACGGAGAAACTAATGGAGAACGAAGTCAAACAGCAGGTTCAACAACAACAAACACATCAGCAACAACCAGTCAATGTAGTAGTCAACACTAAGACTAAGGCTGAAATGGCTTTCCAGAAGATGCAGGAGAAAATGGTATGTGTTTACTTCATTCAACTTCAACAACAACTAAAAGGTCTCGATCACATTAGTGTGTGAACAAAAAGATTACATACATTAATCAAATGTGTTTCTGATCTAGCCCCTAAGATAACAGACTGACCCAGGTACTGACCTGGATCATAAAATCCATGCACATTATACTTCCTTGGGTTGTGCATTCATACTGGCTATTGAGGACTTATAAGTCAAAAGTCAGATAATTTTGCTGTGTAAATTTCATTTTATTGTAAAATGCATGCTTATGGAAAAGCATCACTACTGGAAACATTACTAATCTAAGTATTATTATTTCAGCAAAAACAGAGAATACAGCAGAAAGCAGAGATGACCCACAAACAGAGAGTAGAAAAGTTCAACCAGCATCTAGACAGCTTAACTGAACACTTTGATATTCCCAAAGTGTCTTGGACTAAATAAAATACTCTTATTTGTTTTTTTTTGGTATTTATCAACAATGAATATGAAAAAAACTATCTGTTCCCCTTAAACATAATGTGAAAGTCCTAGTACTAACTACACTACTTTGTAAGTTTAGATATAAGTAATTTTAAATGAATAAATGTAATCAATTGTAATATTTCTTTTATTCTGAAAAATTGCCCATTTAAAAACATTGATAGGTTTGTTTGGGATTCACATCCCAGGTCAAAAAAGAGTATTCTATTATACAATACTATTATATTACAATAAATAAAAAACAGACATGATTATAACATTTTATTCAAATGTCTAAACAAGTATATAAAAATGATTGTTACATTTTTGGACGGATCAGTTATCAGGTAACACAAGTTACATAAAGTATAAATATTAGGAAATAGTGTTCTAAAAGTAAATTTTGTTCCATTTTAAGTGAATACAATCATACGTCGTTTCAGTGACTGTTTCTAAGGCACACTCAAAGGCAGAAAGAACTACATACATAGATTAAATATGAGATTATGCTTGAAAATAAGCTACCAAGAAGTTAAAATACAACACAATATTAATCTTAGTCTAAATTATGTAACATTTATAAGTAAAAAGTCATTATAAAATTAGTCATGTATATATTTATAATTGAACAAAGTAATATAGATAGAATTTTCCACAGAAACTTGAAATGCATTGTATTGAAAGAAATAGCAGCACCTGGGTCATGTTGCAGCTACACCTTCACTTATAAATATAAATATTAGATATATTTAAACTTATTGAAATATTAATTACTAACAGTAATTTATTATATTCCTCAGATAGTCAATATGTATTTTGTCTATTTTTACAGTAAACAGATCATAATATACAAACTAGCTTTTGAAGTAGTAAAAACTCTTTATACATTCACTAGGGACTTAAGGCACATAGCATTCGCTGAGATTCATATGCTTAAATTCTACATTTTGCTTAGGACCAAAAAAACTGGAATGACAACTGGATGGACAAAAAACTGGATAAAGTACATAAAATAAAATAGCTTTTCTACAGCAATAAACTGTACATGAAATTATGATTACACATCAATCTAAGCAACCTTGTAATCTACATCAGTCTTAGCATATTAAATTACTGTAGTAACGTAACAAAAGCTACCAGGGTTACCATAATTGTATTGACTGCCATTACTTGAGCAGAATTACTGCCCCAAAATGAGAAACTGAACACTTTTACGTAGTTTTCTTTCGTGGACCAGGGGTCGCTGCCATCGTCGAAATGCATGGGGCACTGGTCTCGCTCTCTCTCGTATTCTTCCATTTCTACGGCGACGGCTGCGCCTTCTGTGTAGTTCCATGACGTCACATCCTGTTTCAAGTCACAGTATGGACCTAATGCTTGCGACATGAGAACCCTGTAAAGTAAAATATTATCGTAATTGAGAGATAGCTTATTGTTATCTCCAGGTAAAGGTCCACACTATTGTTCAAAAAACTTTCCATATTATTATTATGAACATAATGAACTACATAATTGTGTTCTATCGTCAATGATAGTACATTGTCCCTGTATTCTAATTGGACTGAAAGTGGGCTTTGTATTGTGGGTATATAACAAAAGCCACAGACAAAGATAAGGCGATAAATATAATAACACACATACCTATTAAGATCAGCCCGCTGATACACCCAACATCTGTACTTAGAGAAAGGATCCAACTCATCATAAGTTATCAAATACGATTTCAGGTTCTCTTTCCAAAAACCTATGCATTTCATCCTGTAATCAGGATCACTGTAGATATCAACTGGTCTACCCAAGTAGTCCACAGACAAACAATAGTTTTCCTTGATCTGAATAGTTTTCTGGTCTATATCACATACTGAGAAGTCACTAATGTTTAGTTTGCAGTACAAGTTGGGTCGGGGACTTAGAGTGACACCTCCCAATATCCTTGTTTCGAATTTGACATCTCCTTTTTGGGTAAAGTTGAATTTTCCAGCGACAGGGCATCGGATGGGTGAAGGGTCCTTCTTCAGGAATATATCATAACGCCATTCTTGTTTGTTTTGGAATTGCACCCATGAACAAACTGTGTGGAAATTGCTTTGAATCATAGCCAATCCCTTTCGGTATCTGGAAAAAATTACATCATAATTATAAAATTTACTTCAGGTAATTTCTACAGGTATGATGTCTATCAATATGAACATTTACCTGATAACATTGTGATGTTGTGGTACGAAATCAAAGCACACATAGTCCTTTTGGCAACCATCAACTGTAAGACGAGCCATCATAACTCTACTATCACGCTGCTCTCTGTGAACAAAAAAAAGTTTTGTCTTTACAGGATAAAAAAAAATCAACCATATGATATGATGTCTGTGATTTTCCTACGCAAGGGTAACAATTAAAACAGCTGAAAATCACCTGCAAACATAAATAGTCCTCCTAAATCGTCCCTCATCAGGATAATAGGTTTCTATGATATGTGTTTCATTAATAAATACATCAGCATCTATATTAGCCGTGTTTATCCAGTCTCCTGAAAAGTTTTGTGGCAATCGGCAACCTGGTTCTACCACTTCAGCCTGCAAAAAGTACAACATAAATTAACACATGGTTTTGTAGTATTAAAAATACAGATTACAATAGGCTAGACAACTAAACTATCGAGTTAGTCTATCTTTTAGATTATAAAAAAATATTTCATACGTATTTTTTTCATTTTTCAAGAAAAATAAATAATTACGCAATTATAAACTATTGAAATTGCGCGTGACGTCACGCTTATGTACTATTTTTGCAAAGGCGTGTTGTCGGGACCCCACCCCACCCCACCGACTCCTGAATTTTACTAGTCATTATCTTTGTTATTATTCATAGATATTTTAAATCAAAAAATACGTGTCCAATATTTTGCGATAATCTAAATTACGGACTAGATGGATTTGCTTATTTTTACCCTGTAATTGTTTTTGTTTTATTTACCTTGACAGCAGTTACTCGGTATCTCTCCGGTGATTTCTCAACAGTCTTCAAAGTGTTACATTCAGGTGTAATTGAGGCACCAATATACAGATCATCATCTCTGTTTTTGAGGAAACAGCGGTACCTTTCGTCTTTACGAGATTCTTTTGTATTTGCAACCGCAAAGAAGTGATTCTTGTTTACAAACCAATGGCCTGAAATATTATTTTGATTCATTATAAAAGCTGCAGATATGCTGTAGTGTATTTTGTAGAACCCTACTTTAAATCTTGTAATGAATAAGAATGTTCTTATAGTAATCCCAACAATACCATATTGTTCTTTTTTTACTGTTAGTTTTTGAGCACTTACTCAAGCAAACATCACCATGATAATACAAATTATACAAAAAAATTACAACTATTGTATCACTTATATGCATATTATCAAAAATATTTTATTTCTATTACTTACCCAAACAGCTGTACTCCACAACACCATCAAAAGTGTTGGACATTCCAGCACATTTCCGGTATGTTATATTGAATTTCTGGTTGGTAATCAAGAACTGTGTACCAGCAGTCTGACAAGACTTGATCTGGGCATCAGGGTGGTTGCATTCACCAGTAAACCGGAAACGGTTCTGATAGGCAAACTGCCAGACACCTTCCAGAGATGAACGACAATTGACCTACAATTTAATGATTGGGGTTAAAAAATTCAGTGGTTTGATTTAAATTAATTAAAATACATAAACAGGACAAACTTCTTAAATCATTGTTTTGCAATATAAAATAGACATATATAAAAATTGGTAACAGTATTCAATATGAACCATTTATAATTCCAATCCTAATAAGATTCCTTTGTATGAATAACTTGATCAGACTCACACTATTGCAACATCTAGAGAAATCTTATATGAAACTTACAGGCACATAGTTCTCCGAGAACAAAGTGATGAGACCTTGCTGATCAGGGTTAAGACCTCTGCACACTCTTTCTACAGTAGGCTCTTCATCAGGACCCAAGTTCACGCAAGGAGACTCAATCTTCTCCAGTACATTCACAGTTCTAACAATCAGCTTGACACAGTAGTAACATTTTGTATATGAAAACACCATTGTGTAGTTCACCCGGTACTCGGCTTTAATGTTTACACAAACGCCCCTGGAAGAAATGGTGACTTCTTAAAAAACAATGGTGGTTATTAGAACCATCATTGTTTTTTTAATAATAATAAACAATGAGGCAATACTTGTGTACCAAGAAACAAAAGTAGACTAATATTGTTGTTCCACATTCACCGGGTAATGTTACCCATGTGATTTATTTGCACAATGATTACTTAAAAAATGAATTCATTACTCATAGAAAACCAATAAGAAATATTTTACCTCCCAGTCATTTCGCTGGCATTGATATCAGTTATAGTTTGTTTACCATTTTCGAAAGAAAACCAAGTATTTCTCAGCACTAAGGGTATCATACATTCTGCTACTACACCTGCGACTGAAACAACACAATAAATTCGTTAGGGCGTTACCACCAACGACCACACGACACACCAGTTCAAAATAATTCCAAATGACTTACTGCCCAGTGACAGAATAGATATCACAGCGATTATGACTGAACTGCGAGCCATATTTATGTTAGTAATTTGTTTACGAATACATTTAAAACGAATAAATGAACGCAAACTTTACATCAACAGTCACACCGAAACCGAAACCAAACTTTTTGACTGACAGGACGGGACCAGAGTTGCCAGGGCTGAATTTTAATCAAAAGTTAAGCATTCCAGTAAAGGAATATTTAATTAATACTTTCCTGAAATGTTTATTTTTTCCTGCAAAAGTTACATTCTTGCTTTTTTTACAACAAGTGGAATGAATACCGAAAATTCCTATCACTATCTTCTTCAATTATTTTGATTATAAGAGTCAAACCGTACTAAGCGTCAGCGGAACTACGCGACACGACGCGTCAAAATATTCTTTGTATGAAATTGTATGAGACATCACGCACTAAGCGGCAACTCAACTGCACTACAAAGAACTACACAATTCCATACAAAGAATATTTTGACGCGTCGTGTCGCGCAGTTCCGCTGACGCTTAGCTCGGTTTGACTCTCAGTGAATTACATGCTCTGTGGGTGCGACATGATGAATGATGATGTCATGTCAATGTCAATAAATTGACGTTATATCGTCCGGCATTGCTGGTGTTTTGGGTCTCAAATATTGTAATAACAAAGTACATTTTCTCGCGTATTTCGTCAATCAGTGCAGTAAGTAATTTGGTTTTTAATAAATTGTAACATGATTGTGAAAGCGTAAACAGTATGTTGTCGATTAAAGTTCATAATCATCCGGTAGATGGTATAATTTATGAAAATAAATCTTTCAGGCATGGGTCGCCGTAAGTCTAAACGAAAGCCTCCTCCAAAGCGAAAAGCAATTGAGCCGCTAGATCAGCAGTTCAACTGCCCATTTTGTAATCACGAAAAGTCTTGCGAGGTAAAAATGTATGTATCTGACCGATGACAAATTGCTTTCATGTTTTGAGAACCATTTTGAGTGAAACGTGTATATTTTTTCAGGGATCGAGCTCGAAATACGGCACGGATACAATGTCGAGTTTGTTTAGAAGACTTTCAGACGACAACAAACGTGTTATCGGAGCCTATAGACGTTTATAATGATTGGGTAGATGCATGCGAAAGTGCCAACTAGTTTTATGACATTGGNACCCTGTAATTGTTTTTGTTTTATTTACCTTGACAGCAGTTACTCGGTATCTCTCCGGTGATTTCTCAACAGTCTTCAAAGTGTTACATTCAGGTGTAATTGAGGCACCAATATACAGATCATCATCTCTGTTTTTGAGGAAACAGCGGTACCTTTCGTCTTTACGAGATTCTTTTGTATTTGCAACCGCAAAGAAGTGATTCTTGTTTACAAACCAATGGCCTGAAATATTATTTTGATTCATTATAAAAGCTGCAGATATGCTGTAGTGTATTTTGTAGAACCCTACTTTAAATCTTGTAATGAATAAGAATGTTCTTATAGTAATCCCAACAATACCATATTGTTCTTTTTTTACTGTTAGTTTTTGAGCACTTACTCAAGCAAACATCACCATGATAATACAAATTATACAAAAAAATTACAACTATTGTATCACTTATATGCATATTATCAAAAATATTTTATTTCTATTACTTACCCAAACAGCTGTACTCCACAACACCATCAAAAGTGTTGGACATTCCAGCACATTTCCGGTATGTTATATTGAATTTCTGGTTGGTAATCAAGAACTGTGTACCAGCAGTCTGACAAGACTTGATCTGGGCATCAGGGTGGTTGCATTCACCAGTAAACCGGAAACGGTTCTGATAGGCAAACTGCCAGACACCTTCCAGAGATGAACGACAATTGACCTACAATTTAATGATTGGGGTTAAAAAATTCAGTGGTTTGATTTAAATTAATTAAAATACATAAACAGGACAAACTTCTTAAATCATTGTTTTGCAATATAAAATAGACATATATAAAAATTGGTAACAGTATTCAATATGAACCATTTATAATTCCAATCCTAATAAGATTCCTTTGTATGAATAACTTGATCAGACTCACACTATTGCAACATCTAGAGAAATCTTATATGAAACTTACAGGCACATAGTTCTCCGAGAACAAAGTGATGAGACCTTGCTGATCAGGGTTAAGACCTCTGCACACTCTTTCTACAGTAGGCTCTTCATCAGGACCCAAGTTCACGCAAGGAGACTCAATCTTCTCCAGTACATTCACAGTTCTAACAATCAGCTTGACACAGTAGTAACATTTTGTATATGAAAACACCATTGTGTAGTTCACCCGGTACTCGGCTTTAATGTTTACACAAACGCCCCTGGAAGAAATGGTGACTTCTTAAAAAACAATGGTGGTTATTAGAACCATCATTGTTTTTTTAATAATAATAAACAATGAGGCAATACTTGTGTACCAAGAAACAAAAGTAGACTAATATTGTTGTTCCACATTCACCGGGTAATGTTACCCATGTGATTTATTTGCACAATGATTACTTAAAAAATGAATTCATTACTCATAGAAAACCAATAAGAAATATTTTACCTCCCAGTCATTTCGCTGGCATTGATATCAGTTATAGTTTGTTTACCATTTTCGAAAGAAAACCAAGTATTTCTCAGCACTAAGGGTATCATACATTCTGCTACTACACCTGCGACTGAAACAACACAATAAATTCGTTAGGGCGTTACCACCAACGACCACACGACACACCAGTTCAAAATAATTCCAAATGACTTACTGCCCAGTGACAGAATAGATATCACAGCGATTATGACTGAACTGCGAGCCATATTTATGTTAGTAATTTGTTTACGAATACATTTAAAACGAATAAATGAACGCAAACTTTACATCAACAGTCACACCGAAACCGAAACCAAACTTTTTGACTGACAGGACGGGACCAGAGTTGCCAGGGCTGAATTTTAATCAAAAGTTAAGCATTCCAGTAAAGGAATATTTAATTAATACTTTCCTGAAATGTTTATTTTTTCCTGCAAAAGTTACATTCTTGCTTTTTTTACAACAAGTGGAATGAATACCGAAAATTCCTATCACTATCTTCTTCAATTATTTTGATTATAAGAGTCAAACCGTACTAAGCGTCAGCGGAACTACGCGACACGACGCGTCAAAATATTCTTTGTATGAAATTGTATGAGACATCACGCACTAAGCGGCAACTCAACTGCACTACAAAGAACTACACAATTCCATACAAAGAATATTTTGACGCGTCGTGTCGCGCAGTTCCGCTGACGCTTAGCTCGGTTTGACTCTCAGTGAATTACATGCTCTGTGGGTGCGACATGATGAATGATGATGTCATGTCAATGTCAATAAATTGACGTTATATCGTCCGGCATTGCTGGTGTTTTGGGTCTCAAATATTGTAATAACAAAGTACATTTTCTCGCGTATTTCGTCAATCAGTGCAGTAAGTAATTTGGTTTTTAATAAATTGTAACATGATTGTGAAAGCGTAAACAGTATGTTGTCGATTAAAGTTCATAATCATCCGGTAGATGGTATAATTTATGAAAATAAATCTTTCAGGCATGGGTCGCCGTAAGTCTAAACGAAAGCCTCCTCCAAAGCGAAAAGCAATTGAGCCGCTAGATCAGCAGTTCAACTGCCCATTTTGTAATCACGAAAAGTCTTGCGAGGTAAAAATGTATGTATCTGACCGATGACAAATTGCTTTCATGTTTTGAGAACCATTTTGAGTGAAACGTGTATATTTTTTCAGGGATCGAGCTCGAAATACGGCACGGATACAATGTCGAGTTTGTTTAGAAGACTTTCAGACGACAACAAACGTGTTATCGGAGCCTATAGACGTTTATAATGATTGGGTAGATGCATGCGAAAGTGCCAACTAGTTTTATGACATTGGTTACTTTAAGTTATAATATAATCTCGCAATGTTTAAGTCCCCATGTAGAAGCATTTTCAAGCTTAAGTTCGTAATTATACATTATGTGATAATATGTATCAATGTCTTACTAACTACTTATACTGGTGATATTAATATACCTTGTAACGAGCAAGATAATATAAAGTGTTTTGTAATGACGTTTCAAAAAGGATATGGAAAATAAACACTGAAAGAACACCTTGTTTGTCAATCACTTTATTTACCAACAATAAAGCTTACAGGGTTATGTGACACAGCCACTGTAAACAATGTTCCTATTGCAGTTAAAACAGAATATTTCATCATCTTATGAATGATTTAGATTTATTTGAATTCATCTAGGATCGTAACATCAATGTTTTAAAAATTTATTATTCAGTACATTTTTTTACAACAGTATAATTACTATTTTATTGCTAATAAAGAAATACATAATATAAGATAAAATATTATTTTATCTTACAGAAAAAGTTTTGATAATTTTTTGTAACATGATTGTGGGAACTCCCAATACAAGTAACAACCAATACTCATTAAATGCAGTATAATTTGTGGAACATTCAATGCAGGAGCTTTGTCCCATATACCATTTTACAATTCCACATAATTCATATACTTTTTACATACAGAAGAAAATATATGCATTGCGATAAGTATTAATAAAAGCTCTAATGCTAATTCATGACCTAAAAGCTTTATCAAGATATAAGAATTTTTCACAAAAGTTATTAATATTTTTATATAATTGAGATTATGTATTTCTAAAACACAGTAATACACTGACTTGTTTTGAATGTGTGAGTGGAATGTTTTACCCTAGATCAAAGACAATAACAATGCATCTATCCTGTAGAATGTAACAATAAATAACTACAAATGTATAGCAACAATATTATAGCTATTTGTTTTAAATATTAGATTTACTTTTTATTTATAAACGATCAAAATTGCAACATTCAGTTATAATGCGCTCGCACTACTATTATTATGTATTAAATATTTGCCACCTACATAACATTTATGCAGAGGTGATTTTGACATATTCCTGATAAGAATCTTAACAATCCAATGATAACATTGATATTCGAAGTAGTGTTCGTTAATTGACGGTAAAATTTACTACATGTGCAGGTAAGTACTTAAACTTTAATTGTACTAACGCTCCAAGTCAAAGCTTCGAGTCCTACCGAGTTATAACAACAATATTTCTCAAATGTTTCGTTATTCATACATATAATACTACATACTTCATTGACATTATCAATATCATTCCCTTACAACTATCAATATTACACATTGATCAAAATATCCCTATTTAAGTATTAACACAATAGACAGCGTCAAGCTGCATCACATTTCAATAACAAATTGAAATAAATAAAAAATCACTCTATAAAAATAATATAATACATTGTAGTTAATTGAGCTATTGCCTAGACTTACAACCCAGGGATGTCTGTAACCATGTCATTGTTCACGTAAAACTGTATACATACTAAATTGCACGCACTATGGAAACATTTCGTCATATTTACATAAAGTCTACTGAGTAGTTAAACTATAACAATTGTTTATAGAGACATGACATGGTTACGAGAGCCGCATACCACCGAGCCCCTCTGTGCACAAGCTGTGTTAAGAAGGTATATAAGGTGTCAGAATAGCTCGCACTAAAAGTTCACCACGCTGGCGTATTAAAACTGGACCTACATTAATCAAATCCTTCAATAATTCAATTGGAATGTGTTTTGGTTAAAATTATAAATATAAAAAATAACCATTCATAATTTTTATGCAACGTCAAACAGCAATCTGCATTACACATGTTAAAATCCATATAGCGTTACGAGTTAGAAATATCCACAGAGAAGCACAAATAGTTAAAATGCAAAAGTCTCTTTATAATAGGTACTTTCGTAAGGTAGTTGAATGTTAAAATTTGCCCATGTCTATGAAAGAGTCGTACTGTAGATCGTAGCCATCGCCCAGAGAACTATCGTCGGGAGAAACGTTAGTAGTAAAGCTTATAAGATGTTTGACCGGAAGGTCCATATCGCATGTTGCTGTATTGTCGGAGTCATCCGAACTGTCACTGTTACTGTCGATGTACTCATACAGACGCGTAGTCTCGGCTGCGATGCTACAGACCTCAGACATCTCATACGAACTCATTGGCGTCGATGTTTTCTCAATATTGATCGCGTCAAACGAGCCCGAAAGTAAAGCGTCTTCGATCGGAACCGTCTCGAAATGAGATGAACAAGCTTCCTCAGTGAACCGACCAGAGTCGCCGATTTCAGACACATTTGGCGACAGAGTTTCATCGATGGCTAACGTTACACATTCACTTTGTATGTGAGAAGGGTCATCGACGTCTTGAAAACTTATGAGGGGAATATCGATTTTAGGGAGGTCTTCAACAATGTCTTTGGAGAGGGAAACTGAATTGTCATCTGACAGATCTCCTTCAGCGTTGAGCGTTACGGAGTCGTAGTTGAGATCTTTCTCGATATTCAATGGCTCTAAGTCATCCACGCATTTGGTGGAGTCGTCACTGCTATCAGACACTAATAGCTCTAAACTCCTATCCAAAATGCCAGTGTCTGTGCAAGTTGACATTTCATCTTCGAAAACAATTTCTACACTCCTAATCCTCATGAGGGGCATTTTAGAGGGTGATATTTCGTTGCCTTTGGCAGTCAGACCTTTTATGTGATGACTAGTATCGAGTAACGACTCGGTGCATTCGCTGATTTCGTCGTAATCGATTTCGTAGCTTCTAAGATCGGAAACGCAAGGTGAGCTCTCCGTTACTTTGACGTGTTGAGATTTAGATGTACAGATATGTGCATTAGTGTGATCGGATGAGGGCGATAGTGTGGTATGCGCATGTTGTCCCTAAGGTTGCAACGATTCTTATTGTACATTGGTGCCCAAGTCTAGGCCGCCCTCCTCCTGCATTTTCGTGAGGAACTTGAACACTCTGTACTCTTCATCAGTTTGCTTCACCATGTCGATTAACGCTAGCAGCTTCTTAATGCCAATGAAGATCCTGGGAAAGAAATGACATATTTGTAGATTAAGTTGCCTTATCACTTGAAATGTAGAAGTGGTTTGGTGTACCTACTATACTAAATGTGATTTGAGTACTAAGGACGTAAACTACCTAGGACGACGTCTACTGCCGTTTTCCTGAGGTTATACTGAATTATTTTTAAACATGTCCTGAGAAGACGTAGGCACCTTCCTTTTCTGTCGAACGTTTGAACAAATCAGGCTCATACAGTATACAAAGATTGAATAGAAAACAACTGAATATTTGAAACAAAATTCAAAAGATAGATACAATAAATACCAAACGAAAATAATAAGTGATTAAAAAAATAATAATAATAAAAAACTAAAAAAAAAATAGTTTTATAGCTCGCAGAAACTCAATGGCTAACTACATGATCGCACCTTGGCTTTGCCGCGGCCAAAGCTATTTCTTCTTCAGTGGGCTGAGGCGCATTGCTCAGGAACTTACGAAGTTGCTTCATACGGGAAGGTCTATAAATGAACAGGACTAGATTTTCATGTCCAGCATTGGTTTTGCATTCGACGTTATTGGGAAGTTGTCAATGACAAATAAATAGTACGATAAGATCGGATGCGAACTGTGAAGTTTCTCTTGTATCTGGAAAACTATGTCGAAAGGCTTAATTGCGTTCTCCAAATAACCACCTTTTCCGACCCGACATTGACAGTAACACTAAGCAAGGGACGAGGGACGTTATTTACTATGACACTGTTACTTACTGAATGTAGTCCTGCAAGTACACACCAACCCAAAATGATGTAATGGGGAGTGATACGGATAATCGAATGACGTTATATCGATGGTCGCTATATCGAAAAAAAATATGAGTGGTACGCTATCTCGAAAGCTCATTATGTCGAAAACCGGTATATCGACTGACGCTATCGCGAACAACGGTATCTCGAAAAACTGTTTGAATGGTACGCTATTTCGAAAGTGTTCTCTGTCAAATCTCGATTTGTCCGGCGATACCCTATCTTTGTATTGCATTTGGGAAACCAAAACAATGAGTAGTAAAGGTAAAATTAACTTTTAATTAAAGTATAAAAAATAAATCAACAAAACAAAACTTGTATGTGGTACAAATATAAAAACATTTTCATATTCAATACAAAATTAAAGATTCAATGAACTTAATATAGATTAGTATTAAAAGCTATACTTTTTATGAATTCATTAATGGACATTGTGTTTTTTTTTGTAAAATTACTGCGATGGCGATTTCTTTCCAATTATTTCGCGGCGGCGCGGGCACGGCGTCTGTGGGATGTTAGCTAAAACTCTTTCAATTTTGTGAGTTGTTGTATTTTGTTCATCAGTGAGCTTTTGAATACAGCCATACAACCCGAGTTTACACATCGACAAACCACCAATAAAAATGTATAGGAATCCACAAAATTAATAAATTTGTTCAACAAAAATTGTAGATAGAACCTAATAAAGTATTCTGTGGTTTATGAAACTAAAAATTTGTAGTTTTTATTATTTTATTTATCACATTATAATAAACTAAGTACTTCCACCCGCTGCTTCGTCCGCTGGATTTCGGACTTCGCCCCTCATTACTTCTAGCGACAATATCTCAAAAACTATTAATCTGATTGATATACTTAGTGTAAAGGGCAATTTTAATGTGCGTTATTGTCTAGGTATATGACTATACATATTTATTTTGATAAGGATTAATACTGAACTAAAGGAAATAGATTTTTACTTAGTACCTAGTATAGACAACTGTCGATTCCCAAATGCAATACAAAGATAAGGCAGATTTGAATCGCTATATAATAATAAACTTTTTTCTCGGGATGTTATTCGTCATTGCCATTAGCAAATCGCAACAGTGTATATGTATACGAACACTTTCGAAATAGCGTACCATTCAAACAGTTTTTCGAGATACCGTTGTTCGCGATAGCGTCAGTCGATATACCGGTTTTCGACATAATGAGCTTTCGAGATAGCGTACCACTCACATTTTTTTTCGATATAGAGACCATCGATATAACGTCATTCGATTATCCGTATCACTCCCGATGTAATGATGATCTGCATAAATGTAATAATTAAACAACAAACCTTTTCTTGATGTCTTCACATCTATACATTTAATACAGGATCAGCACCGACAAAATTCCTAAAGCTAATACAACGATATGACTATACTTTTGCTGCGATTTCACACTGGTGGATTCTAGCGCGATTTTATAGCCGCAATAATACGTCACGCGGTTTTAAACGTCATCTTTTGCATTGGTATTTGCAATTTTTCGACCGAACGATGCCGTGCGGAAACCGGAGCGGGAAATCCACTACCGTGAAAGCGCTTTTACAGTGCACTGTGAACATGTATGTGCAAAGTATTGCATTGTCTATTCTAAAAAACCAGATAAACATACCTTGCCCCTCGGATGTCATGTTGAATCTTCTGCAGATCTTTCTTGGAGAAGGCGTCGCTCTCTTCAAGTACCGCCATCACGTGTTCGGGCTGCGACAAGTTCGGTACGTGAAGTACTCCCGTGAACGCTGACAGCATCTCCATGTCTTCCAATACTTGTCTGTTGATGGAATACGGAATATTATTTTTTAAATACATCATTTATTGTAGTTTCGATCTTATTTTTTTTCTTCTAGCCACCTTTCAGTGGATTGAGACGAAGAAAAGGAACATAAAATATAGTTGTTAGGTAAGGTGTACCTATACTTTCTTGAAGAACCAAATTCCACTATGTAGAATGTATGCGCCGTGAAGGACCGTCAACAGTCGAAAAGACTGCTAGTGCAAAATGAAATTATTTCATAATGATATGAATAGTTTTTCGAATGGTAAAGGCGAGAATCAGCTATTGTAAGATCTCAAAAGTATCGTCTCATTGTCATCAGTACTCCGCAATTTTTTTTCAACTTATCGACAAAAATTACACATACCATATCTGCTAAAAGTAAAGGAACTGATTGCAGATAAAAAAGGAAAAGAAAAAAAAAAAAAAAAAAAAAAAAAAAAAAACTTATCGACCTTATAATTTCTAATACACTATTAATTATTGCTCACTTATTAATTATTTATATTTATATTACCTCCGACTGCTTGTGCAAAGAATAAGCAATTTCCGTCCCTTAGGCGGTTGCTTCTTCAGCAGCACGAGTAGCGCTTGCAACGTCAAGTTAGAATAACGTGGACCAATGGGGCCGTAGTCCAGTAGACGCTCGATATTGTCCACTAGGATGCACGATAGACTGGAACGGTAGGCGTCGTCGAAGTACTAGGGACAAAATAATTTATTATTTATTATAATATTTATTTTTAATTATATTTTTTTGTAATTATAGTAGTAAGAATTGTTTGTAAGATAATTTGCTCTCAGGTTTTTAGATATTTTGCGAATGTCATAAGTCAGGGTTGACTTCAAAATTTTTTAAGGGCATTAATTGCAAATGTATTTCACATACCTACGTAGAATTATTTTTGAAAGCATACAAACAAATATATTTATGAGGGAAAGTTCGAGATTAGATTTTTATAGTAATAGAGTTCAATTTTTATTGTATCGTACTTGTTATACGAAATCCACTAACCTTCCTAATCTGCAGACATTTAGAGGACTCCGTGAAGCCGACCATGTCTTCTGGCGAACAGACCTTGACGAAGGGGAAATCTGACAGTTTGGCCAATTCCGCAGCTAATGCCGTCTTACCGCTGTTCGGTGGTCCTTCTAGCAGCACTGATACTAAACCTGTACAAAATTATTGTTCACTTAGGACCAATTTTATTCTCTCTTATTAGAAGGGAAAAGAAAAATAATACAAGAAAATTTTAGCTTTCTTTGGGCTAGAATGTATTTTTATGTATAAGAAAAAATCGGACTCGCGCTGGAAGGGTTCTCTACATTATCGGCCAAAAATTCACTTTAGTGCAATGGGGTCGGTTATGTATTAGAGCCCCTTGAAAGTTTGATTTTATTATAATTTTCAACATCAACAGAAATATATCATCTGTAAAAATTATAGCTACTAGCTATCACAGTTCGTGGGATACAGACTTTGTAACCCGTTTTACGGATACGTTTTTGGGTACGGAACCCTAATAAAAAAAATTCTACAAGATTATCACCAGACATAAAAAATATTATTCTGTATAAAAAATACAAGTTTCTTACCGCTAGCTTCAGTAGCCCGAGCCTGTTGAATATAAAGCTGTCCATCTTCAAGCAACGAAGACACGGGACTGCCCCAATTTATAATGCCACGGCTCAAGAAATGTTCCAAAGCCTCGGCCGCAGTACCGAAGGCTGGCTTGATATCATTCTCAAGGGCATGTAGGAAGTCACCCCTTTCTACCATGAGTTTTTCCATTGCCTCTGGGTCAACCTCCACTTTACTTGAAGCTTTGATCAAACGGTTCATGGCGGTGGACTGGGCGGCGCGGACAAGACCTTCTAATTCAGCGCCTGAGAAGTTCTTTGTGAGTGCTGCGAGTTCCTATAAGGTGGAAAGTGGTCTTAGAGTTGGCTGGTTGGTTGGATTTGACGGTAAATTTTAAAGTAACCCATATCAGTAAAAAAAATGTTTAATTTTGCACATTTTTTGGGAATGGAACTCGAGTGCTATTGCAAATTTTAGAAAGAAACTTAAACAACTTTGAGTACCCGATGCAACCCCATAAAGACCTATAAAATCGACGTCACGAAAAACCCATGCAATTTTTTTTTTCATTAAATATCAGGTTTAGAGCCATATAATAATTTTAGAAATTTTATTTATTAATTATTTAAAAAGCAAAAATGTGTCTTTCTGCGTTTCGAAACATTACGACTCAAAGGACCAAAATTAGGACCAATATTTCAATGACTCGTTTTTTTTCTTATAAACAAAACAAACCTTAGAATCGACATCATCAGCAATCTTCTTATACTCCTTCATACGTTTAGTATGGATGTTCAGGATCTGAACTCTGCCATTCTCGTCAGGCAGACCAATTTCCATCTGCACTTCCAATCGACCGGGTCGCATCAACGCTTCGTCAATCATGTCGCGACGATTCGTCATACCGATGACCAAGATATTGTTCAGTTGGTCAACACCTGAAAGATGTAATTTTATTGAGCTTCGAATTTTAAATGTACATAAAGATTATCCGTTCTCAGTATTTTATTGATTAGAACTGTAAATGTCGGTCCTATGCCTGATCTCTCTCCGGTCGTGTCGGATTGCCGTCCCATCGGGCTATGAGAATGAAGGAATAGGTAGTACACCTGTGTCTACGCAAATGCTTGTGCATCTTTTTAGCAAAGGATAAACTTTCAATAACTTTGTGAAGTCCCTACATAATATTCTTAACAAGTAACATAGAAGTTGTCATAAGTACAATTTCAAGCTTACCATCAATCTTTGAGAGCAACTGGTTGACAACGGTATCGTGGACGCCCGTGTTGCCTCCAACAGAACCTCTCGCTTTACAAATGGCATCGATTTCATCAAAGATGATGATGTGGAGACCACTGTTTGGTCCACACTGCAATTAAACTTTATATAAATCTACAAGAACTTACAGTAATTTGAATACTAAGCTATTTAAAAAAAAGATAATTTTAGAAGAAAACTATTATAAAGGATAGTTAGACAAGGGATTGGACTCGAAAAGATTACGTGTGACCTTTTTCAAAGAAACAAATAACCTAATTGCCCACATTATATTTTACATAGCATATATTGGGCCCAACATTTGGCCAAAACTCACCCTCTTCTCCTCCTCTTCAGCATCAGCAAACAATCGACGAATATTGGCCTCACTTTCACCAACATATTTGTCCAAGATTTGCGGACCGTTTACAATCTTAGGCTCGCGAGCATTCAACATCTTTCCGATCTGACGCGCCATCAAAGTTTTACCAGTACCGGGAGGACCGTACAGTAAAATACCTTTGACGTGTTTGCAACCTAAAATATTTCGAAATTGTAGAACATTCATATAAAAAGGAACTGTAGAATGAACCACTAATAAAAAATGGCCAGACTTTTGTAGGAAAGATAATAATCGGACCGATTTTATGTTGGACATTCTTACTAGGATTTTCTGACCGACTTATTGTAAGACGTGTGCGTTGCACTATTGCTATCAGTGTTTCATTTTTCTCCTACAAAAAATCGGTCACTGATTATCGGATGTAGGCGAGTAGCTTTACAATGCATGACAATTAAAATAGAAATTAGTGTTTTGGTACGTAAATAGACAAGGTAAATCTCTAATCAGCAAATTATACTGCATTTACCCTATTCGTAGGCATTTTATTGTGTACTCGTGGTTCGTATGACCCAATAAAAAGGTTTACAACATACCTAATTGCTCCACAACTTCGGGAGGAAACACTCGAGAAGCGAAAGCACGTCGAAAGATAGCGTTGAACTCTCTATCCAGACCACCGATACCCATCTTGCCGAAGTCCCAATCAGGATTGATGATAGACTGACGTGGTTGTTTCCTACAATTAAAATATATATTGATACCGAAATGCTAAATTCCACATGCCTATGTGGAATAAAAAATTCATTAGTTCTTCTTTTAGGTTACCCGGAAATAATAGACACAAACCTACTTTGTCTTGTCTATCACAAATAAATAACAACAACTATAGAACTCATTAGCATTTTGTATTGCGTCACTCCTGGTACAAATTTTACATAGGTGAGGAGGAGTCATAAGCCTCCACTTTAATGGGCTTGGCTTTTAACAAATTTTATTTTAACGTTTTGCTAAAATAGAAAATACGTGTTCAATATTTATTGAGACGTCTAATTAGAATCACTTTTTTTAACACCTAGTGATCTTTGTAGGCTTCCTACCATTACGACTCAAAGGACCAAAATTAGGACCGATAAGTAATCATCTCATAATTTGCATTTTTCTCTGACAAATTAAGTCCCACTTACCCCTTAGCCTTGCCAACTAAGTTCAGAGAAGAGTTCTCAGCTTTATCAAATTGTATGTTGCCATCAGGTAGGAGTCGACCCATTCTCACGCGACGGGGCACGGCGTTAGCGCCAGCTGCCAAAGCTTGGACATCCACGGCTATAAAAAATACACATAATATTTACTTTTATGCGAGATTTTAAAAACATATTCTAAAACTAGTTTGTTTGTATAGTACTTTATGTATGTACGTAATCAT
Organism: Heliothis virescens; assembly: GCA_002382865.2. Lineage (NCBI taxonomy): Eukaryota > Metazoa > Arthropoda > Insecta > Lepidoptera > Noctuidae > Heliothis > Heliothis virescens. The sequence goes on along the minus strand of NWSH02000078.1, from coordinate 2,214,558 downwards.
GTATGCGATTTCTCCGTGAAGTGGGCGTATGTAAAGGTGTAACAAGTTTTAGTCTTCAAATCTAATAGCTCTTAAAATTTTCGGTGATTAAAAGATTTTATGTGTCATTTTCTTTGATAAATAAAATTGTGCTCTTCTTCTTTATTTTAAAAATGTTTAAATTTTTTTCTTTTAACTTTTTGCTATTAAAATTTGCTAAATTGGGCCCAATATATGCTATGTAAAAATAATTTTAGGTTCTTACCTTCCAGATTCTTGACAATCAATGACAAAACTTTCTTATCCTGGAACGCGAAAGCCAGCTGCTGACCCACAGTGAAGATCTGATTGGAGAACTGGATCAAGAAGTCGCGAGCCATTTGCTCAGAATCATATGGCTCCATGGATGTACTGAGAAAAAACAGCTAAATATATTCATGTACACCAAAATTGTGTGTTTCTGTAATCTTTTAATTTTCATTCAGCTGATCCCACTTTCTCACCCGAAAGCATATTTGTTTATACAAGTAATAGTTAAACTGGGTCATGAAATAGGATCTAACGCATCTGGTTTTTAGTATCCTAAGCTGTTATATGGTAGTCCACTTGTTACAAAAGTTGAAGGTGAGTGTGGAAGTTTGAGGATAAATACTCAAGATATGATATTGAATTTTAAACGTCAAAATTTACTACCGGTATTGCATACATACATGACTTATGACATCACTCAAACGCTATGCTTTACAGATGAGTCACATAATTAGATTATTGCATAGATACTCACGTTTTCTTCAACATGAAGTCTGCTTCCAAGGTCACGCTGCACAAGCACTCAGCGTTCTGAGCCTTGAAGGGCTTTACATCAATGGGCTGCAGATAACAATTTACATTATATTTATGGCTCATAAAATTTTTAAAATATGGAATATTATTCATAGAAGGATCATATGTTTGCTCTACATACTTCCACCCAGGATAATTTACCTACTACAAAAAAAATACAAGAAATATAATAAAAAATTCAAAATTGGAATTTACAAATGGCACACCACTAGTACAAATACAAATTTTGAACAAATATTGCAATAATAAAATCTACGTCTCTTTTTGTTATGATAACCACCTACCTGTCCAATTGAAAGAGTAGCCCATTTTCTCTGTGGGGCTGAGAATCCCACAGTACCACGATCCACACCACTGTAGAACCTAATACTGAAGACAAAATGTTGGGACGGCCCTGTGGAGATTTCTATGTGCCTGAAAATATTATTATAGCCATTTTGAAACATGCCAGTATTATTGAGGCCCAAGTTCATTGGTAACATTGATGTCTGATTTTGTTAAACAACTGTTTAGTTTAAAAAATAGTTAAATTAATTAAAAAAAAGCTCATGTTTTTGTTGTCAGTAAACTTGGGCATGTAAAAGATTTGGTCCTGTGAATTTATGATGTAAGGATCAAATTAAAGTTAAGGAAAGTCGCTACTATTATTATAATTCATATACTATTCTGTTTATTTTAATGGTTTTCCTAGAGTTGACTTTGACCAAAACTACATAAAAACCAGTCAGCGAAAGTAGTAAAATATTGATTGTAGAACAGAGATAGCTAGTTGCATTCCTTACTATAATTATTACTATTTACAGATGTGAGCTAAATCATGACAGATTTACAACACTCATAAATATTGATTGCTAGTAAATAAATGCACGAACTTAAGGAAATGCATATAGTTTATAATATACACCCTGTAATGTAATGTTTTTACCAAAATGTCCCACACTAGCCTAGGCTTACTATTTTAGTAGGCTATGATGATGGATCGTAATATTTATATGAATGATAAGGCATGATGAGTATTTAAAATGATTAATGATGATGAAATAAAACTTACTTGACATCACTGTTGAAGTCATCCGGGTTGATGAGGGCACAGTTTGTGATGGCCAGCTCGTCCGATGGACATTTTGCTGCCTTCATCCGCTGCAAGGAATAAAATATATTGTTCAAAATACTGTTAATAGAAAATGTGTTTCCTGACATGATAAGGCTGTTTATAGTTCCTGTAGTTTCTGATAAGAGGTTTATACGATTTTTTATTTCATTATTATGACCACACTAATTATAATTAATTGAATACTTTTACTCTAGCCTAATCAGTACAGATGTAGACCATGATTAATTAACTAATGTTTTAGTTAGGAATTATGAGACAGATTAGTGATGATGACAGATTATACAGCATAACAGAGATCTGGTTTTTACTGCAAATTAGCTAAAATCGACCTTATGCAGGTGTTTCGTACAGATAAATTAATATTTGATATTGCAAACTCTAAAGAAATTATGCAAAGGAAAAGAGGTGATTGCTGAAAAACTTTGTGAGAGGTTTATGGGGAGGTGTCCTAAGTATTATGGAACAGAACGTAACTTACCATTGCAGACATTATTACAATGAATCGTTTATTTTTTTAGAGCACTATTTTGAGTTGTTCCTCAATTTTGACAAATGATTCACGTCGACTGATTTGACATCAGCCTGCTGTGCCGTCACCGCTAAACAACGAATGACTGCATTGAATTTATTTTGCCTCAGAAACCATTGGTCGAGCGATCAATATTTTCACGATGGAGTGTTGCCATTCTCCAGATGCTGAAAGATAAGGATGACCTACATGTTAAGTTATCGGTTTGTCGGTTTTTATTTGGCATCCCTTACTTGAGATTTCACAGCCAAGCTTCGGAACAATCCCAAATTATGCAAAAAGCCGCAGTCCTATAAATAACACTTATTGCGATAGGTATTTCATTATTTCTTTCTAGTACGAAATATTTAGGAGCATTATTCAGCACCTGTTAAAAAAGTTACCGTTATCGGTGATCGGTGCGCTTTCGTCCCTCCCTACTCCCTCCTTCCTAAAATTATTACAAATGGCCGAAAAAATTTGGATCGTTGTTCAAGAAATGCTATGTTTTTAATTTAAAAAGTGTTTTCATCTGAAAATAACAGTGCGTTAGACCATTATTACGCAAGAAAAGTAAGGTTCTATGATGTGATGCCTGTAATTATGAAAAATACGTAAAGACTTAAACCGTAAAAAAAAGATAATTTCTACTAACATAACCTTAATTTACTACAAAAATGGAGCTTCCGCAGCCGCCACAAGGTACGCCTTAATTCAATCAAATATATTATCGTATACTTGTGCCGCAGTGTCTAAAAATAATATATATTTCTAGATCAAGACCTACGCAACATAATTGACAAACTTGCTCAGTTTGTCGCTAGAAATGGACCTGAATTTGAAAAAATGACGAAGAACAAGCAAAAAAATAACCCGAAATTCAGCTTTCTCTATGGCGGAGACTACTTCAACTACTACCAGTACAAAGTGACGACGGAGCAAGCAAGTAAGCATAATGAAATGACGATGGAAGAGTTTTGTAATATTCCACTAATCGCTGATTGAGTGTTGTTATAACCGATTAAGTGAACCTCCGCTGTTTATAGTTCTAAAGCAATCGGCCGGTGGCCAGCCGGCTCCTGCTCCCGCCGGGGCTTATATGGCACAGAACAGGCAATATGTAATGCCCCAACAGGCCGGAGCGACTCCCGCTCAGCTGGGCCTAGCGGCGTCGATGGCAGTGGCGCCCGCGCTCCAGCAGTGGCTGGCGGCCAACTCGGCGCCGCCCGCCACGCCGCAGCTTGCACATCATGACCTCGACAACCTCACAGCACAGATCAACATGCTCAAAGAGCAAATTACTCAGTCTGAGAATAATCTTAATGCTCAACACACTGTAAGTTTGTATTGCTTTTGATTAAGTAACATGCACACATTATGTAAACATAAAAACCGGCCAAGTGCGAGTTGGACTCGCGCGCGAAGGGTTCCGTACCAAGCTGTAGTTCCACGCTTGAGTAACAGATGGCGTTGTATTCAAATTGCACTGTCTTTATAATTTATTGTATGGGGACCCCCCTTAATATATAACTTTTTTTAATTTTTAGTATTTGTTGTTATAGCGGCAACGAAAATACATCATTTGTGAAAATTTCAGCTTTCTAGCTATCA
>NWSH02000078.1:2197348-2208192 GCA_002382865.2 Heliothis virescens | reverse complement strand
TTTTTTTAATTTTTAGTATTTGTTGTTATAGCGGCAACGAAAATACATCATTTGTGAAAATTTCAGCTTTCTAGCTATCACGGTTAATGAGATACAGCGTGGAGACAGACAGACAGACAGACAGACAACGAAGTCTTAGTAATAGGGTTCCGTTTTTACCCTTTGGGTACGGAACCCTAAAAACATACCAATTTAATAAGAATATGAGTTAATATTCGAAACAACATTGAATTTCATATAATTTCTTTTTATGAATAAATTAATCTGATTATGCTGTTTTTAAAATCCTATATTTATTTCCAGGCTGTCATACATTAGGGTGATCCACCAAATTATGTGTACTTACCTTATTTCTATTTGTTTTTTTAGTATAAATCAAAATATATTTCATTTGAGTGGCACATTTTTTGGAATATTATTCTTGTAATTTATTCTTACTTCATTTATACTTGTTCCTGATAAAGGACCGAATACAAAGGTGAAATACATGTTTTAGGTGTTGATCCAACAACAGCAAGCTAAAATCAACGAATTGGTGAGCAAGGCACAAGTAGAGACAATCCAGATGATGGCCGAGGACAACCATATCAGCCTCAGTGAACTGGACACCATACTGCAGCCAATCATTGATACTTGCACCAAAGATAGCATTTCTTCAGGTGATCATACATTTTTATATAAGCTTCTCCAATCTTCCTTCAATAAAATAGAGTACATTTATTTTGTTCTCTATCTTTCCTGCCTGCCAGTTTAGGTTGCAGACTATACATAATTATTGTAAGTCAACATGAATAAACTATGAAGCAACACTTATTTCTGTTTCTAAATTCTGTACATAGGAAAAGGCTGGATATTGCAACACGCCACATCACACGATGCAGGGAAAGTGATATCGCAGCATCTGCTTAGAAAAGTGACTCAACCTGGTGCAGCATTCACGCAGAAACTTCACATCATTTACCTGGTCAATGATGTTCTACACCATTGGTTAGTACCAATACCAGAATTATTTACATCACAGTTTTCATATGTTCATGTCCAGGGTCCTAACAAATTGGTTGATAACTTCAGTTAGTTTTGCTTTCTACAATCATTTATTAATTTGAGATTCTTGTTGATTTTCTGATGGAGATAGTATTCTTGTGTCGTTATTATTGTACTGTAATAGTTTGGTTCAGTCTAGTTGTGTTTTGGTCTTTTCATTCTGTCAATTCACACTTATTTACTTAAAAAAAAAACTAAGCATAAAAAGGTGGTAATTTGATTAATTTTCTTTACTTTTCCATATATGAGAATAGTGTGTTGGCACTACATAAACCATATTTTTAAAACAACATTTATTTATTCCTTTTAAAACTTGTGTTCCTCCCTTTTCTCGTGTCATTATCAATTCGGTGTCTATGATGCTATTATTCCTAATTACAGTGCACGCAAAAACGCAGAAGATCTCAAGAAAAATTTGGAAAATGTGGTGGTTCCAATGTTTTGCAATGCCAGTATAGGTAACATATTTATAATAATGCCCTCAAGATGTAGGTCTCTTGTTCGATTGTGCATTCTCATCTTCAAGTTAAAGCATTTTTAGTACATCATCGCCTGTGGTTTGTGCCAGTCAGGTAACTTGCTTAGTGTCGGCCTGGCTCGTATGACAACTGTTTAATCATTTTGCTGTTTCAGCTGTGACTGAAGAGCAGGAGGCTAAACTTAACAAGTTGCTGCGTCTCTGGGAATCCAAGTCTAACTATTTCGAGACTGCCGTCATTGAGAAAATGAAGAGTCCCACCAGTTCCTATCAAGAGTACCAGAACAATCTAATCTCACAACACTCAAACGCTATTGCACATTTGACACAACAAACTAAATCTACCTTCGAAAAGTATGTATGATGTTTATGTAAAATTGTAATATGCCATTATATTTTCTAACAAAACATGTTTATGATTTTACAGCTATCAGACTCAGCACCAAGCTTTTGTTGCTCACACAATGCAGCAGATTCAGCAATTAGAAATGCAGAAACATGCAATAGAAATACAGAACAGCCATGATCAGAATAAAGACAATGTACCTCAGAATAATATGCAAAATAATTTTCAAAATAACAATTTCAATGACCAAAACTTTCCACCAATGGGAGGCTATGAACCAAACTTCAATTCAAATAATCAGTATGGCAGTGAAAGTGGCGATAACTATGCTTCTAACAATAGTTTAAGTGGGAATGAAAACAGCTATGACAGTCAGACATTTGACCAAATAACTAGTCAGAAGAAAAACGAGATTATTGAAGAGCCTGACTTGTCAAATCTTCCAAATATAAATTTCTCTCAACCACCTCCGGGCTTCATACCTAAAGAGAAACCACCTCCATTGTTAGCATTCCAAAATGGTCTCCCTGATCTAAGTAAGCCCCCACCAGGATTCCCACCATTCCATGATGTAAACAATGATGAGTTAATGCCATCTGTACCCTATTTTGAGCTACCAGCTGGTTTGATGGTCCCTCTTATTATGGTAAGTAAACAACACTTGCCATGTCATAAAGATAGATATAGGGAGATTGATGGCTCATAGGTGTAATTTGTAATATTTACTTTTATTTTAGTTGGAAGACGACAGATACAGACCCTTGGATCCAGCAAAAATTCGTCTTCCCCCTCCCGCCCCACCGAACGACAGACTATTGGCTGCTGTTGACGCGTTCTATGCATCACCTAACCACGAGCGGCCTAGAGACAAGTCAGTACCATTGTTCTTTTACAGTCAGTATATGTCACAGGTGAATGCAACATAATACATGTAAAAAATACGGCAATATCTTTTTACTACGAATTACAACGCTTTCGCGTAAGTGAATTTTGCCGCTCAGTTTTGCCACAAAAAGACTGGTCGGACTGATGCGTATTCGGAGTCACCGCTGAGAGTAATTGGCCTTCGTTGACGGTTTTCGCACGAATAAGCGCAGCCGCATGTTCCTTAAATAATCATATTTAAACTAAAGTGAAATTGCTCTAAGACCGCATCTCCATAGCAAAACATCAATTCTTTTTTGTTTTGTTGGCAGTGAGGGCTGGGAGAAATTGGGCCTGTATGAATACTATAAAGCCAAGAACTCTGCAAGGAAGATGAAGGAAGAAGCAATAGCACAGGGCTTTCGAGACAAGTCTCGAACCCCCAGTCCTATTCCTAAAGACTTGCAGAAACAACCCACCCCACCTGGCAGAAGATATAGGTAATTCTTTCTATAATTTACTAAGTTCTGGCTTTTGGCTCAATTAATTAGTATTTAGGTTAAATGGGAGAGTAACTGGTAAACTTTACTGCAACACTGGTAAATATAACAGAATTTTATTTTCGATATGGGTAGTGAAACTCAATGCAGTCCATATTTGTTATCCTTATTGCTTATTAGAAGCTTGTTTCATGTCTTTCTCTTAGTTTATATGACAAGCATCTTTGTATGAACTCAGGTCAAAAAGTAAAACTCCAGAGAAGCCTTCGCCTACAAAGTCGAAGTCCAGATCACCGTCACCAAGAAGAAAGTCAGCGTCATCAACGTCGTGGAGAAGAGAACGAGAGAGAGATACCAGAGAAAGTATGTTCTTTTATATTTTTTCCACTAGCGACCCGCCCGGCTTCGGGAGCAATGCAAAACAACAGTATTTCTCCACTATTTAATGAATGTTATTATACATACATATACGTTCCTCTTCAATCACGCTATTTAAAAAAAAACCGCGTCAAAATCCGCTGCGCAGTTTTAAAGATTTAAGCATACATAGGGACAGAGAAAGCGACTATGTTTATACTATGTAGTGATAAATAACAAAGACAAAATAATCAATCTTGAGATTTAAAAATTATTAATTTGTGTGATAGAACAGATAAAGAATCTTTTCAAAAATTCTCAGTAAATTTAAACCACCTTTGTGGGCAGTTGTAACTCAGTATGTTGGACCTTGACTTATTGCGTATAAGCGATCTTTAGATGCACAACAATGTTATAAATAGCTTTATCACAACTGTTATATACCTGATGTTGTTCAAGTTGTACTGCTACATCCTGTGCATAGTTTGGAGAAGTTGAATTGACGAAATAAAACCGTTCAAAAATCTAAGTAAATAACTCGAAAATAGAAATTACTAATGCCTTACCGGCCAATAGTTGAAAGTTTAGCTAAATGTTGGTAGAATAAATATTAAGAGCTGCCATTTGAGTTTTAAAAGTACTACATATAATTCATAGGTCGACGGCGATCCCGATCGAGGTCAAGATCGCGGTCACGTAGCAGATCAAGGGAACGGGACAGGCATCGGGAGTCTCCAAGGTCGCGACGCGTGGAACGTTCTAGATCGCCCACACCCCCAAGTTTCCTGTGAGTACCTATGATGATTGATTTGTTTTTTAGTGATATAGCTGTTGTTCACCTAGACAGTTTTTACAGAGATTTATTCATCAATTTGTCGTTTTTACATGTTTTCACATAATTACCAATTTGTTTCATATTTTCAAGAAGATTTAAATATTTAAAACTTTTGTCGTTCATTTCTCAGTGGCGGTGCATACCCAAGTACATCGACGTCAGGTTTGGACGCCAGCAACAAAGGTCACCAACTGTTACAGAAGATGGGATGGAGCGCGGGAGGTTTGGGAGCCTCCGGTCAGGGTATCGCCGAGCCAATTAGTGGTGGCATTGTACGTGATAGACAAGATCAGTATAAAGGTAAATTGAGTATAGAAAAGGAAACCAAACACAGTTTGTAAATTAAATACCAATTAAAACTTTCAAGCTTGATTATACTAATTGTTTTGTATTTCCCAGGTGTAGGCGTAAACCTCAATGATCCCTACGAGAACTTCAGAAAGAACAAAGGTGCGGCATTTATAACGAGAATGAAGGAGAGAGCGTTAGAGCGTTCATCGTGATCGCTGGTTGAACTCATAAATTGATGTAAATGTGTATGTACGTTGCGATAGTGTGGATGGGATATGATTTATTTTATCTAAATCATCATAAATAAAGTTATATGAATTTTCAGCTCGTTTTTTTATTATTTTTATTTTATCCAATGACTCTAACATTTAGATATATTCCAATGAGAAGGTATCAGCTTTCAAAGTGATTGGTAGCTCACTCATGACGAGTCTTAGGGTGCTTTTCGACCAGAGATGTTGTATAGCTGTGCTGCGAGGATGTAATAGCCAAGCTATGAAACTATGTTACCGTTTCTACTACTAAGCTAGGTAGTGGTGTGAGCAGGGTTGGGCAGTATTTGAATTACTTGTAATTAAAATACGTAATTGAAATACAAATACGTATTTGGTATTTGTATTTCAATTACTTCCTTAAAATGTAATTTGTAATTCGTATTTCAAATACCTGACAACGAAGTATTTTGTAATTAGTATTTCAAATACTTGAGGCTTCAAAATACATTTTAACATTAAAATACATTTAAACTTCATTTAGCGATCGTGAGTGTGAGTGCGAGGCGAGAGTGCAATGATGGTAAAGCAGCTATTAGAGTTGGCACACTGCACTTGTTATCGGAAAAGCGATTTTTGAAAAATCAACAAAATTTTAAATTTCATTCACTTGGTTCAGTATTTTTTATGTTATGAATGAGCATTTTTCGCTTATTGTTTACGTGAACGATGTTACTACGACCGACAAAGATTTCTTTTAATATTCTAATTCTAGTGCACATCATGTCAGAAAATTAGGTATTGACAAGAATTTGGGTTAAATTTTTGAACTAACAAAGGGTTAAAATGTTGGCTATTTTGTTTTCAAGTTATTCATCATTCGTTGTCTGATGGTTTTTGAAGGCGGGTTTTTTAGGGTTCCGTAGTAAACTAGGAACCCTTATAGTTTCGCCATGTCTGTCTGTCCGTCCGTCTGTCCGTCCGCGGATAATCTCAGAGACTGTTAGCGTTAGAAAGCTGAAATTTGGTACCAATATGTAAATCAACCACGCCGACAAAGTGCAAAAATAAAAAGTGGAAAAAAATGTTTTATTAGGGTGCCTCCCCTACATGTAAAGTGGGGCGTGATTTTTTTTTTCACTTCAACCCTAACGTGTGATATATCGTTGGATAGGTATTTTAAAATGAATAGGGGTTTACTGAAATCATTTTTTGATTATGTTAATACTTTCGGAAATAATTGCTCCAAAAGCCGAAAAATAGGCGTCCCCCCCCACTCTAACTTTTGAACCGCAAGTTTAGAAAATGTGAAAAAAATCTGAAAAGTGGAACTCTACATAAACTTTCAAGGAAAATTACTTTGAACGTGGTACAGACAGCAGTCTTTGAGATAAAGCAATTTTTTGGAAACCGCAAATTATAACTTTGTTATTCATATGTTTGTATGAAAAACAAAGTTATTTTTTATTGCCGAAAAATATTAGTATTTTGGCTAATTGTAGGTAATAGATGCGTTCAGTTTTCATAGAAAATGGTACGGAACCCTTCGTGCGCGTGTCCGACTCGCACTTGGCCGGTTTTTTTAAATAGTTTTAGTAATTATGTAATTTGTATTTTATATTTCAATTAAAAATGGCTAAAATACTGTATTTTGTATTTTATATTTCAAATACCTTACCTAAAGGTATTTTGTATTTTAATTACTTGCGATACTGTATTTTGTAATTTGTATTTCAATTAAAGCAAAGCATGTATTTTGCCCAGCCCTGGGTGTGAGTAAGATGTGCTATGAAGATGCGCCTCCGCAAACTAGCTCGTAAGATGCGCAGCTCGAGTATGCCATGTCTCGATAGTAGGGACACACATCCATAGCACGCATCCTTCCATATAAAAAAAAAACGTATCTTAGTTGAATCTGTATCCACCAGAGCTAAGCTATGTGTGCCAATGAATATGACGGGTGGATGCTAAACGCATCCACAGCAACGTAGCATACACGTCTCTGGTGGAAAAGCACCCTTAGCCTAAGGAGTAGCTCTGTCTGTCTTGATCATGGCCTTAACTTATAAGGCAAGTGGTCGTCAAAAATGGCTAGGGTATTAGGAAAATGTTGATAAAAAAAAATATGTTCAGAACATGTTTATTTATAAAGTAAAATAAGAAAATATTGAGAAGCAATAAGATTTATAAAATTGTACAAAGTTTAATTAAAGCTTATTAGTATTTTAGTAAGTAAGGCGGTAGATTGTTTTACAATTCAAAATCATCCTCATAATTATCTTTGAATTCTGCAAGCTTATCTAAACTTTCACTGTACTCAGCAGCTTCAAACCCTTCTTGTTTGAACTTATGCAGTTTTGCAAACTTAATTCTACTTGTTTCCCTGTGCAGTTTCTCTATCATGTCAGACAAGAAGTTGCCATTGTGATATCCTGCAACAACAGCACAACTTTCAACATTTTCATCTCTCACTTCACTTTTTATAAAACCATACTTATTAAGTTCAGTGGAAAAAAATCTTGGATAAGGTGTTTTAATTTCTAAAGGTTTTTCACATATTGTAACATTAGTTGCTGAGAGGAAATTGTTTGCTTGGAAATATAGTTCAAACATCTCTTTCACATTACTACACCGGTACGCTGGTATATTCATTTGTTCTTTGGCCTCTTTCATGGGTGCTTTCAAGTAGCTCTCAGGCACTCCTCTAACTGTTATCAGTTGGAATAGTTTGTCTGTTGCAATTTTACAACTTGGTGTAATACTTGTGTAAATAGGTTTTGTTGTGGTATTCAAATAGTCTATCAAGTATTGTGATTCATTTAATGGGAGCGGCATTCCTAATGAAGCTGCAGCCAGTTTCCTGCCATATCCTGTGAGATCAGCACAAATATCTGATAATGTGAAAATGTTGCTCTTGTGTCTATATTTTTGGCTCAATGTGTCCATGGCTGATGCTAACAATGCCGAGCTATGGTAGTACAGTTCAGGATTGTAATTTAGATAGTCAAATTTCCTTGGACTCCCTGGTTTTCTCCATCCTTTATCTCCAGTACAAATTGGAACAAATAATGTTGCATGTTCTGATAGTTCCTGTATAGAAAGTGCTGTGTTTACAAGTCTAATGGAGTCTTTTAAATTAGACTTGTCTCTCTCTTCTTGTGTTGTAGGATTGTTATCAGGGAAATGTGAAGGTATAATTGGATATGCTAGTATGGATTTTGTATATTCATCTGCAAGATACTCTATACAACTTAATGCCAGTCCTGCAAACCCATCAACACAGTCAAAGTTAACTTGGAATCCTTGCATACTATCACATTCTTCTACATATCTTCGAATGTTGTCAGTAAATGCATCGCCAAAATCTTGCTTCCATAATGATGTGCCACTATGGTAAATATCAAAACATTCCTGGGAACAGAAAAAAACACTATCATTATTTAATTTCTTAACACGGAAAGATTTACAACAGAAATATTACTCACTGTATCAGCCCCATGGACATAGTCTTTTACAATATTGACTGTTCTCTCATGAAATCGAGGGTATAGGTAATCTGTCCATGTTTTCACATCCTGTTCAAGGTTATATTGTTTTGTGGGAACACTTTGCCCCTCACCATCAATATCTGCCAAGTACTCATTTTTTGGTGGCGCTAGTTCCTCTATTTTTTCGACAGCATCCCACAATAATTCATTTTCATCAGCTTCATTGTGCAAACCTCCACTCTCAGGTAAGTTTTTTAGGGAACCCTTAAGATCGGCCAATAAAAGTCGAGGTGTGTATGTCACCTCCCCTTTAGCTGTTTGACCTTCACGATACAAAATATCATGGTTTACTTCTGTTTTTACAGTACCTGTGTAATCAAAACTAAGTTCTTGTAAGTTCCAAAAGTGTGCACCAACATAGTTCGCGTAGTGACCAAATTGTAAAGTCAGTATTTCACGAGTCGACATGATGGTATCGTTGTTATCTGAAGTGCAGTAAGTCCATAAATAACATGAAAATAATGGTTGTGGTGATAATGGTAAGCACAACCTCCGGCTTCACTTCTTCGAGCACATTTGCAAACAAGCATTGATTGATTTATGTCAATTGATTGATGTGTCAAATTCTTACAAAATTCAAATTGACATTGTCAATTTTTAATGTGACATCTAGTATTAGTAAAAAAAACCGGCCAAGTGCGAGTCGGACTCGCACGCGAAGGGTTCCGTTCCATTATCTATGAAAAATAAACGTACCTACAAGAAATTACTTTGTTTTTCATACAAATATATGAATAACAAAGTTATAGTTTGCGGTTACCGAAAAAGTGCTATAACTCAAAACCTACTGACTGTATTTCGTTCAAACCAATTTTGGTTGATAGTTTTTATTAAGATCTATAACATATATTTTTTTTAGATTTTTCACTTTGGTAGTTTAGAAATTACAGGGGGGGACACACATTTTAGCACTTTGAAAGTGTCTTACTCTGAAATGATTGACTTTGAGAAAAAAATGGTTTTAGAAACCTCAATCTCATTTTTAAAGACCTATCTATAGACACCCCACAAGTGTAGGTAAGACGAAAAAAATTTTTTTTGTTTCAGTTCCATGTATGGAGACCCCTACTAATATTATTATTTTTTTATTTTTGTATAAAATCGTGAAGCGGTTAACATAATACATCTACCTACCGAGTTTGAATGGTGTAGTCTTAATAGTTTCGGAATAAACTGGCTGTGACATCAACGGACAGACAGACAGACACAGACAGACAGACAGACAGACAGACAGACATGACGAATCTATAAGGGTTCCGTTTTTTGCCATTCGGCTACGGAACCCTAAAAATGCGGTAATCACCGATTTTCTAAGGGATTGGAAAATATTATGTGATGTGTGGAAGCGAAAGTCCAACATTGCTGTAGATAAATTTAGTATTCCAAGCATTCCAAGCTAATAGGCTGAATTTTGAGTTTGAAAGCCAATCAAAATTTTAGTCGCTAAAAATCGTTGCCCAATAATTAAATTGATTTTCTAGGGATTGGCTTAGGCGGCCCCTAGACCTATAACATGCCTTTAATAATAATGTGAAATTTTTTGTCGGTAAAAATCATTACCCAAGATTGGGTCGAAGCAAATCGATTGATCATAAGATTGAGCAACTTGACGCGGTCGGTCTGTGTATGGGTGGCTATCTTGTTATAACAAAAAAGTTCTTCCGTAAGTTATTTCGGAAGGCATGATAAACTGGTGGGTCCCGACCTTAGAGTATACATCTATAATAGAGTGCGTCTAACAGGGTACCCTCCGGGTGCACAGGTGTGAACATGCGCGATTCTTCTTGTCACCCTCAATCAGTGTCAAAACAGTACCCGTCACATCAAGTCACAGAGCAATATTTTATTTTATTTTAAAGTTAAAATGGTGAAATATACTGCGCAAAGCTGTAAAAAATATTCCGGCAAGCAAAATAAAAGATTAATATTTTTTTCAAGCAGTCATTACGTAGTATTTATTTAGTAATTGATTAATTCTCCAAAAAAAATAAGGGTCTGAAAGGGGGTTGCGAGAGACGCGGGGCGGGTCAGCATCACGCGTTGTCAACGGCCATTTTTCTAATTTCAAATTTCATTGGAACATAGCGTTGTACCATAAGTCGATTATTGGATACGATATGTTTTTATCGTGACTTCAAAAGTTGTTCACATTTTCAACCGAATTTAGAAAAGGCGGTTCTTACATTATGAGTTTGACTGTATGTATGTACGCGATTACCTCACGTTTGGCTGAACCNCTGCTGTCGTCTGCACCTAACTATAATAATAAAAAATAATTCCATTATATTCATAGTACTAATACTAATGTATGGTCTGTTCGCGATAGGAATAGAAAGAAGTTTAATAAGGTTCTTTTAGGCGTCCACTTT
>NWSH02000078.1:2148210-2189964 GCA_002382865.2 Heliothis virescens | reverse complement strand
AACCAAAACAATAATTAAGTTACGTTAATGTTATAATTCTAATTATCGATACTCTTGCTGCATCTTAAGAACATCACTATCAAAGCGTTTTACCACAGATAACACAACTGCTCCCGTTCCGCACAAGGGAATTAAGATGACATTATCACTCTATAGGTTACTAATGTATACTCTAAGGTCCCGACTGTCATTTGAACATCTTTGGCAGTCGTTACGGGTAATCAGAAGCCAGAAAGGTCAGATTATCAGATAGGCAGTCGCTCCATGCAAAACCCAGGTATCTAGCTACATGTTAGACTGAAAGGTGACCCAAACATAGTCGGGGAAAGGCGAGGCAGATGATTACGGGTAATAAAGCAAAATACGTAATATTGCGCAATTTAATTGATCGTCTAGGTGGCGCTTATTGCGTTAGAGCGGAGAGCGCGGGAATGATAAGAGAATTTCTTTGATTATTAGCTAGGAAGCTTAATCCCTCAAGGAAACACTTTCTTGCTAGGGTAACGGATAGTTAGGCGTTATTGTTAGTGACACCCTCATGGGTTTTGAATACGCTTTGATGTTTCTGAAACCATACTTGTAGCTGCTAACAAACGGCGCTTAGTCGCACAAAAAGCGCGGGGTCGCAGATTTATGTATCGTATGTAAGTACGATCACGAATACAAAACACGATGACACGGTTTAGCGCGATATTTTAGTATTTACTTATTTGTGACGGGACGCCTCACTAGCGAGTAAACTGCCTTATCTTATATGCTTCTCTTTATCCAGGTACGGAAAGGGGCGTGACTGAGACCACGGGTAACAGCTTGTTGACTATGAATTAAAATAACAGAATGTAGGTACTCATTGAATTTTATTACAAAAATGATATTAAAAATCGTTTACTTCAACTAGGTTTACTTATACGTGTAATCTAACAGCTAAACTAAAGACTACTCTTATTCTAAATGCTTATTACTTGGATGTTGCAATACTGGCAGTGGAAAAATACATTAACTATGTTGTATTGTACAAAATTACAGCTAACTCGCGGCTAGTGACAATTGTTGAAAAACTTACAATGTAAGAGTTTTAAATCAAATTATTAGCAAATATTCATTGATTCCGCTTTGAAGTCCTTAAAGCGTGGCAGCAGTCATAATATTATCTAGTAAAGGTACTTCATTAACTATTACATTACTTTGGAAAATGGCATCTACAATACAATTCATAAACACGATTGATTTATTTTAATTAAATTCACACGCATCGATTTAAATTACACCATCGAATTATAGCAGGAGATATCAAAACGCACTATAATAGATTTATATACACAATTGCACTGATGTGTCTAAGTAATATACATGGAGCACCTAAATTAAACGAAATTACTGAGGGTTCTTTCGTGGTGTTTTTGTAATTTGTATTATTGAGTAATCTATTTCTACTTACAATACATTATTACTATTGATTTCAAAGGCTAGTAATTAGGTACATTGAAAAAGTCAGGTTAGGGTCACTACTAGTGGTAAAGATAAATTTGAACACTGTTAAGGCTTAACATGCTATATATTAGATACCAAAGACCCGAATGACTGTTTGATGGTGGTGTCACATCCATGTCGGTAGCAAAATGATGTTTCACTCTGTCATGAAACAAATGCGTCCTATAAATAATATGTAAACAGGCTAGGCTATGCTTGACAGCATATTCAACTACATATAAGACCCTTGAAAACATGAACATACATTCACGACAGATGGTATGTAATACGAATTTTATAGTGTGATATTTTGTATACTAGGCTTCTTTTATTTACCACAAGTAGCAACCCTAAATAATAGGTAAAAAGTTTATATGACCCTCATGAAATATGTTGAGAAAGTAAGCAGTTCTCTTATATTACTTTTCTTCATCTTTTATTATAGTTTTTTCTTAGATATATTGGTTAACTCAGTTGTTTCTAGTTTACCAACTACGCTTAGTTTTGCCTAATGCCTACACAAATTGCTAAGCAGATAAGTCCACAAACATTACCAGAGTTTTGTTAATAAATTGTGATAAATAGGATTATTTTCCATTGTAGCGAATTCAACATTGCTTTATATCACAGTATTATTGCTAATCTAAAGTGTATATATGTATTTTGTAAACGGGTACTATTGATATATTACACATATATGAGTTCTAACATGTTCTTGTCTGTAAATCTATCTGCTCTTGCTAGCCTTGTAGCCGAGTCATGATCTGAAGACATTCATAATGATTGCTACTAAACAACAACATTAAATCTTCGTTGATACATATTGGGTCCTGACTCGGTTACAGGCGATTTTAGAGGCTTTATTTGTGTTAATATTATTTCAATTCCAATTCGTATTCATTTAGAATTATTGAATTAAACTTGACTATTCATGTTTATGTGACATGTTCCAAATCTAAAACTAAGATGTACTTATACTAAACTCACCATTTCTTTTACTACATTCGAGAGATCTACTAACACAACCAATACTACAAAGACCAAGTCTATTCCATTCCATACTTTATCGCATACATAATACACTATTCGAAAATATGTACCTACTTCGTAATGGATTCACTATATTTCGTCAACTACAATTTACTTTTCATGGAAATGTGTAAATTGTTGTCAAGAAAGTATAGCAAATTCATTAACCAAGATTCAATTCACATAATTTTTCTAAGCATTTTGTATTGAAACTGGTATACCCAATTACATCAATACCTGTATTATCCACTGAAATTGCACATCTTACGGGTCAAATCGCAACATATAAAATGAAAGTGGTATGCTTCTACACTACATTACATTTAAATAAATGTATGTATACAATTTTATGTTTAACAGGTACAACGTAAAATAACTAAAAAATAAGTTGTACAGCATAGTTTGTTGAGATAAACTAAAAGACATAGACATAAAAACAAAAGGTTTTCTAGCTTTCATAAATAAATCAATTTTGCCACTTTGTAGCGAGGTTCGAACATTAGTTCTTACTTGGATACAATTTGAACTTATCTTGTTTGATTGCCTGAAAAATACTGAAAATGTCTTGGAATTATGTCTATAGTTAGCTTTAATCGAAGGCAGCATGATTCAACTGATATTAAAAATTCTGTAGAAGAAGCTGCCACTTACAACAACTTATATGCAAATAAAACATAAGTAACAGACAATATTTACATATACATCAGCGGTGGGAATTTCACATACCCGCTACAGCGTTTGTTGCTAGACTGAATCATCATTTCATGTGTACTTTTCTGATTAAAGCAGCTTTTCGTACTAAGTCCATACAAACTAACTGAATATTAAAAAAAAACGTTTCAAGTCTCTGAATGGAAAACCTTCTCCATATTTTAAAAAAAAACAAGAGTGTGTTCAGTTCGTTTATATGGAGTATTTTGTACTTCAGCTTTAAGTAACTTGCTAAATTAAACAATCATTTCCTACAATTCCTTTCTAAACGCTAATGGGCAATATTCAATGTCACATCATCTTAAATCACATCAAAACAAAAGTACTACAATCGATAATGACCTATCGAATGACATCTTACAAGTTTTCGCTTAACAAATAATATTTTTACAGTGTAAGATATGTAACAAGTGTTTTGTTTTTGTAAAAACATGTAAATACACTTATCTGGTACAGACTATCACGATCCAATTTGATACAATAATACACACATTCAGCACTCTGCGACACAATCACGGCTAATTATTACAATTCGAATTATTTAACGTAATCTAAGTTTTACCTAACAATGGAACAATCACTGGAGAGACTACGCTATGTACTATCGTTGACCCCATAACGTTATGATCACAATTTTCTAGAATACAAGTCTTTTAGGTTGTTTAGGAATTTTGCTTACATTAATGCGACTCGGTTGACGAGTGGTGTTTTTCTTCTACTTGTGTGCGTCTGAGTTGTCACTGGCTGATAGATGAAGCTTGTTTTTGCTCGTTTTGTTGGATGTACTGTAAAGACAATTAAGGAATACATTAATTAATTATATTATCTCACCAAGATCTACACAGAATAATCATTTTATCGGGTAACAGAAAGTTTATTCAGACACAAAACGTAAAATAAAGACCTTCAAGCCAATTAATTTCAAGAGTATAATAAAGTTTAAGAAAACTTACTTGTATAGTTTTCGGTCATTGACAAGTCTAATTTCACAGGTTTTGTAACATCAAAGTCGATTTCTTCGTATGATTGATCTAGTATCTGGAAAAGAAGATAATGACGTTAGTTTTAATACATTAATTTTATTTATACTTATTATTATTATTTTAACTAATTTAGGAACAGTAGCCGTGTGAGACGAGCTTTATCTGTACTCACTTCAATATCACTGACTTCTTCGCCGGATTCCACATCAGTAATATATGAGGTAAGTGACGAAGGGCCCGTTGCCAGTAACCTGTATGTGCCACCGACCATGCCTGTCCCTTCCACAATTTCTTCAACTTCCAACTCTTGATCAGACACCTCCTACACAAAACGTTAAAGTTAATCAAACAAGATAAATATTACACTGTTGAGTCAGGTTTAAACATAAACAGATGTTTGGCCAAAACAAAATCGACGATAAAGATTTGACATTTTGGTGCACCTGTTTCTACAATTCGTGAATGAGGTCTTTGACCGTAAAAAGAAAAACACGATATTTCGAACTGTATTATTTATTTTGGGTCTCGTTAGGGCGGACGTTTTTAAAAAACGCTTTAACAATCCAGTGTTCAGATAAAATGACTTGTTAAATACCACATGTTTCTTTGATATGGTGGGCACTGGGTAGTCAGCACAAATATTAACTTAAGAATTAGCTCAAATTAATAACGGTACTCCTACATAAACTTCGGTCGGTTATAAATAAATTTTAGTCCATTTTAATTTTCGAACTGTACTGACAGTAAAAAAAGCTAATGGTATCTAACCTGTTCTATAATAGCCTCTTCCTCTTCCACCTCTTCTTTGACTTCGGGGTCTATTTCGACGTCCGCATCCAGTTCAGGGTCAGCATCAACATCCGCATCGTCATCTGCGTCATTGTCTCCGCTCACTCCACTGTATTTCATCTCACCCCTTTCTAAAGCCTCCAAGTTTTCTGGAAAATTGAATTATTGGAGTTGTTTGGTGTTCTTGTATGGAAAATTTAACAAGTAGCAAAACTTGTCGCTAAAATTGTGAATGAATGGTAATTTAATATTGGTAAAATATGTACCTGGATAAACCATGGCCTTCTTGATAGCTTGTGGGTCCTTCCGTGACCATTTTTGTACTTCTTCATCCATTTTTCCAACTTTTGAGGGATTCATGGCCCAGAGACATCCTGAAAGAATTTTTTTTTTTAATATAGCTAATATTTTCTTTCTGTCGTTCTCTTTGACCACTTAAACAAGTACTTCAGCTGTAATATAATAACTATAAGTCAAAAAATATATTACAAACGAATAGAAATAATTACCTTTTCTTTGACTTCCATTTGTCGACGGTTTTTCGATCTTTTCAAAACACTTGTTCAAACTAAGGTTATGCCTGACTGAATTTTTCCAACCATTTGGTGCAGTTTTGAAATAAGGGAAATGCTGACTGTAAATAATAAAACAAACAATATTATAACAATGAATTACTACTGTGGTACAATTAAATGGACATATTTTCAAGTGCTACTTACCACATAAAATTATAAATTTCTGAAACAGGTAAGCTACCTGTTCTTGAATTTTTCAGAGCCATTGCTATTAAACATGAATAAGAGTATGCTGGCTTAGGAAACTCTCCAGCATTCGTTTTGCTTGTCGCGTTCAAAAACTTAGTATGGGTAGTGTCTAAAGTAAAACCACCATTTACAGAAGTTTTAATTATTTGCCTATTGTTACTTAATGATGAATTGTCAATTAATATTGTTGCCTGATTTTTATTTCCATTTGCTAAAATTGTTCTAGAATTGTTAATTTGTTGTGGGTCCAATATGTGAATATTACCAGATATTATTGTTTTTGTTCCTAATGTGTGTGCAACTTTTTGGCTTGTATTTAAAATTGAACAGCTTTTGTTGTTAACCTTTATTAATTCTGACTGACTTTTTATTCTGACCGTAGTTGGCGTAGTTATACTTGATACTTTCGATTTGTCCAAATCTTTTAGTAAGTCTTTTACGACATTCTTTTCATGTTTCCTTACATAAATCACCATTTGCGTGGCTTCCTCTAACTCGGAGCTTTTCTTGGGTTTTGGTTCTTCGGGTTCTTGTACTTTTGATACTTTTATTGCATTCGGCGAGAATGTTAAGTGACTTTTTTCTTCTTTGGGACTTGGAAGCGATATGCTGTTGTTGCTTAAATCGTCGTTTGCTGCCGCTGATGTTAGCAATAAGTTCGAAGCTTCCTCTTTGACTATACTTTTTACAGGGGTTTCAACAAACGTGGAAGGCATTACAGAATTTGGATTAACCATTACTGCATTTGCCTCGGATCCATATAGATCCAGGTTATGAACAAAACTAGAACTATTATTAAGCCAAGTTGCCGAATTATCAGTATCCATATCCAGTAAAGGAGGTAGCTCCGAAAAATGTGATCCCAAAGTGTCCTGCAATAAAAAATAAATTTGGTGATACAAATTGATATGATTTACTGTTTTAATTATTGTATGGCAGGTCATATGCAATATACTAACGGCAAAGTCTGTCATACTGCTAAGGTCTGTTGCAATTTCATTTTTTATATCCATATCCAGCATATCCTGGAGTGAATCTGTGATGTATAGATCCATGTCGGAGCACCACTGAAACAAGAATAGTTCCATCATTAGTATATCTGATGGTAGACACAGAAAACAAAAACACATCGGCATGGTGTATCTAGAATGTGGATAGTAAAGTATCGATGTTGGTAATGTTTTCGTAAACATAGGAATAGATTTCGCGCCAATTCCTTCGACAAAATACAGTTTCAATCTACTGAGTCGAGACAGTGGGACGGGAGAGCCGGTACAATGAAACCACTACGTAGTACAGAAACCTGTTTTTACCTAAGGTATGCGCTACCCCAACAGCAACGGAGTACAAAGTGCTGTCTTGTTTACACGTAATGAAATAGTAATCACTGAATGTCTTTGTTTTACATACGTTTAGTTCATTACTTTTACCTACACAATCTATTGTTACATTTTTAGAACTAAAATAAACGTTTTATCATTTTAGGTAACTGAGCTAAAAACATTCTTACATCCCATTTCATCTTTTTTTTTATGAAGACCTACACCAACCCACGATCTGTTAGACGAGGGTTCGAGCAGTCCGGACTGGGTCGTTTACAAGCTGGCGTGTATAAAAACTAACGAACGGAACCACTCGGAAGGCTTCCAATGTAACATTCGGGACGAAGTTTTTTGTCCATGCTTTTACTCGTCTCTATAAATAACTTGTTCTGGTATGCTGTTATGTCCGTGATCCATTAACATGTTGTGTGTAATAGTAATAGTTACCCACACGTAATACTTTCATCTTCTTTTGATTAAGACAAGATGAATGAACGTTATTCTTTTCTGATGCATAATTAACGTGCATATTTTTATGAATTTGGAACATTTTTGGATAATTTAATTATGGTAGCTTTAGTGAATGTAGAGCATACTAGAACTGCACAAGAAACTAGGCCTTGATAAAACAGGTTTACTGCTTTATCGTTAGTTAGTAGGCAAGTACGTACGAACAGATTTTGATTCAGATTTTAGGAATTTATTATTGTTGCCTATACCTATACTACAGGATGACATCTAATTCATTGGCAATATTTCTCCCCCGGAATCTAATCGAGGAAGTAATAATTTACAAAGGTAGTCAAATGTTCAATAATAAATAGTAAGAGAGATTCCAAAATCAACAAAAAAAATTAAAAGCTCAATACCATGTCATGACAGTGAGCGCTCTACGGACTACCTACATTCACACAATCACCTGATATCGCTAGGTCATTCGCCTCACGCACGCGCATAACGTAGGTAAAAAGAATGAATTAGATTCCCGCGCTCTCTAAAAACCATTTTGTAATTTATTATTTTTCATAACTTTTGTCAACACCATTTTAACTTTTATTTTTTTCAACTCAAGAAATGTTTGAACAATCCACCAATACCGAAAACATTAATGCAGCCTCTTCGAATTGGGTACCTAAGTACCTACCTCATAATAATTTGATCGCTTTGGTGACGCTTGAATTAGTAAAAAATTACAAAATAAATATCAATATCGATCGAGTAACTGCCTACTTGAATCGTCGTTATTACTACGAACACAAGAATTGTAAAATTATTCGATAATCAGTCAAATAATTTAACCATTATTATGGTCGTAGTAGCAAAGTTACAAGTAGGTAATGAACAAAAGCACTTGTTTACTTTTAACATCTCGTTTACCATCTGTTGTTATTGTGCCCGCGTTGTAATTACTATGCAAGTAAACATCAAAAGTACCTACCTTACAGTACCTAATAAACTTAATTTGAAAATAAAAAGACCTAAGCAATATTCAATAAATACGGACGTGCCATAAATTACTCGGCGCGCGGCACATAATAGGTAACTAAGATAACATGAAAGGCAGCCGTCGCCGCGTCGCGCCGAGTCTAAACTACTCACGTGGAAATCGGATATTTAAAGATACAAAAACAACCATTATCAGTTTACAGATTTAATAAACAAAAGAAATAATCTGATTAATTAACTGATCTTTCTTGGTTGAAAACAAAAGTGCGACAACGAAATGCAAATTTATGTTTTTTTTTTCAATGCTTGCCCTAGCAAGTGATGTGTATTTTTACCGTTGGCGGTTTTTTGACTCTCACACAATTGTAATAATTAAACTAACAATAAACTAATAATCTTATGAGACGCGCATAAAAGTTCGAAGAGTTTTAAGGTTGGTATGTAAGATAAATACCTATGAAACTGTCTCAACATCGATCGCCTTTTATTTATCGTAGGTTGGCATAACGAGTAGCGAGTTCGATTCCCGCGCTCACTAAGTAAATCATTATGCGAATTAATAATTTTGTATTGATGTTACAAAAATTACTTAAACCATCATTAGATTTCTTTTTTAACTAAACTTATTGTTATTTACTAAAATGATCAAGCAATTAAGAACAAAAAGGCATGCCTTAGCGATCGACGTGACTGTGTGGCTATCAATGGGTGCCGCCATCCCTTTCATCGCATTCATTGCGTGACTAGTTAGAGTAGGATAGTCACACAATGACAAAGGAACACTACTGTCAAGATTTTGAAGAACAGGCGGCCTAGTCGGTACTCTTCCTCGGTAATAATAATGTACCTATTGTGCAGCGCATTCACTGCTCTTTAACTTAGAAAAACAGCTGATTTAAACACTTGTATGAAACTTTGTAGTGAATTCGCGTAAGTGAAGCAATTATTATTAGTCATAACTAGCAATTATTAATTAGTAAATTAGTTGGTAAGTACCTACCTACAGGTACTTTTTGGTTACAAGTGATGTTTAAAAACATTTGTTTACATTTTGAAGTTCTTACATTGAATTTTGACAATCTGTTTATTACCTACCTACATCGTCACCAACGCTGTATTATTTGGCTGGTCTGTACATAAGACCACAAACGGAGACCTACGTAGGTACCAATGGCGTGACCTTCTGAGAATCAGCGAGATAAGAATTGTTGTTTGTACAGACGACAGCAGGTCAACCTACCCGAATCTGTCAAATTTTACCAATCGAACATTAACCTTCCACTTTTGTGGTAAGGTTGAAAATCGATTGATGAAATATGACAGATTGAGGTAGGTTGATGTGCTGGCGTCTGTACTTTTAATTTTTAAGGCAATAATTTGGTTATTATTCTTTAATTTTCATCATTACAAACAACATGTACTTAGGTACTTTCCTGTCTAAAGAAAGCTAAAGCTTATGGTTTCGATGTTAGTTACAAAAAGTAATCAAATGTTAGTTGATTCGTTTTTATTGTGCCGCAAATAAAAATTAAAAGCACTGTCAAGATTTAGAATATCACAGGCTAGGCCGCCTTGCTGCAACCTCTGTAACATTGTGTTGTTTGCCACGGACTAACTGTGCTTGAACTTTTAAGAGTAAGAAACAGCTGATTTGAACAGTTGTAGGTACCTAATAAACTAACATAAATAACGATAACAAGTGAACGCCTTCCTAAGTTGTTGTTGTTACCATGAAACTTTGTAGTGAATTCGGGTATTTCAAGTAATTATTTAACTGTAAATTTGTTGGTAAGTGCCTACAGGTACTTTTTGGTAACGAGTGATGTTTAAAACATTTGTTTACCTACATTGAATTTGAGCTTGCGTTGTAATAATGGTCACCAGCAGAGGCGCCGAGCGTCTCCAGAGACCTACCTACGCGTACGGCGTTGCCTTCATTTGAGAATCAGCGAGATAGGATTTAAGCATTGTACCTACTCTTTCAATGTTTACTGTGATAATTATGTTCATCATTTTAAATTATTATCATTACGTTTCTACCCGTTGACTGAAACTTACAGCTTACGTTTTCCACGTTTAACATGAAATGTTATGAATTTGAGCATTTTACTTTTGTATTTGAGTTCTATTGAGTTTAGGTAGGAGTGATTTCTTTACCTACCTGCCTAAATTCAGCGTAAACCGATCAGATGTTATTAATTTGAGCGTGTTAGTTGATTCTTTCGTAGGAAAAAACAGTAAGTGTTCTTATTTGTTGGTGTAGTGTGTATTTAAACAGCTGGTAGAAGCGAAAAATAGGTACCTGATACAAGTCTCTTGGAAAATCCTTAATTTGGTTTGAAAACAACATAATCCGGGGTTTGCGTATTCACTGCACTTCACCAGCGTAGGGCTGGTGGTAGTCTGGGGTATGTAAATCACTGCAGTCCATGGTTCACTAACGAGATTGCGCGGACGCGTCCGGCCGGACGACGCGACGCGTGGTACCCGCTCAGCTGTTCGGGCAAGACTGGCGTATGTAACGGCTATTCAAACTGGTGCGCGGGCGCCGCGCCGTACCTACGCTCTCCCGGCCGGAGCCTCCTATTGTGTAGCAGTGTAATGGCCTACTGATAAGCAAGTAAACATACTGTGGCGCGCGAGTTTTGATCGTTGTGATTTATTTCATTTTTAATAACATTTTTTCAAATTTTGTATTTTCGGAAATGTATTTTTTTTATGATGTATTAACGTAATAAAGATGTTTTATGACGATTAGAGCATACTTTTTGCAAAAAAATTGATTCATTAGTTTATGAGCCTAAATGATAATCAATCATGTGTAGAACACGTGGTAGAAATATTGCCAATGAATTAGATGTCACTCTGTATACCGATCTACGATTTATTTTATGTATTATCCCGGTTTCAGGTTCACCTGCTGCCCTAGCTTTATTGGTAACGTTTTACCCTACAATTCATTTTTGTTTACGTTAGCTTCCTTTTATTGCGAACTATGTATTCTGCGGAACATAAATAATCCGTATGAGTGCAATGACTGATAAGGAATAAGCTGTTTTATCATCATATCAACCGCTTAAAAAGTTCTAATTTATTTTATTTTGTTACACAATAAATCGACAATGGAATGGTCACTATGTTAGAAACTTGCATGAATATTGTAACGGGGTAGTTTTAACAGCGGCAATCTACCTGCTGCGCGTTATTCATTCGAAAAATTCTTTCTACAGAGGTATAAACTTTTCCCGCTCAAACAGGATAACGGGATCGAAAATCGGACACACCTTACTTCGTAGGCAGAAAAGGGATGGTTACAAATGGGGTGCGAAAAAGAGATGGCAATATAAAGGATCGAAAGAGGGGGGAATCAACCCCTAATACATTGCGGCCCCGCCATGCCACGTCGTTCCCTTTTGAGTTTACGCAAGCATTTGTTTTGACTTTGGTAGGTCCTGTCTAGGTACTAAAACCATTTAGGAAGCTGTGAGGCAGCTAAGCTTATGAAGTGTAGGAAAATTATGACTTGAATTCCATAATGTAGGCTACACTGACTTGGTATAATAAAAAAGTCCGTACATAGCCCTGGGCCCTGATTCACTTTCTTAAACCTAAGCAACAACCAATTGTCACTACAATGAGACCCAATTACAACTCCAATACGATTGAAGCGTTATTGGTTATTCTTTTAACACTTTAATGTAAACACAAATTGAATAAAAAATCTACTCGTAATGTACTGTCAGATGACAGACCAATGGCATGTCATTGGAAAACGATTGGTCTTTTAATAGTAACAGAATAACCGATAAGGCTAAAACTGCTATTGCCATTCAATTTTCATACGAGTGAAACACAATTGTAGTTAAGGAATCAGGGCCCTGATGTCGTGTCATTATGGACCATGAACTCGAAAAATATTATTTCTCGAGTTCATCTTGCTCACGACTACGTGCTATATGAATATGATTGAGAAAAAAAATTAGTTTTTGTATCTACTAGCTAGGTACGTGGTATGTGAGTAGGGGCATAACAGACGTCAGCTTAGTTGGTGTAGTGCCGACTACAACGTTCTTTGTGATTTTGAAGCACCCTGGTAGATACTCACTTAGGTATAGTAATGAATATAAAAACTAAGACTTCTTCACTACAAAAATATAAAAAACTAGCCGTTTTCCCGCGGTTTCACTCGCATCCCGTGGGAATTACTGCCCGTACCCGGATAAACTATAGCCTATGTCACTCGTGGATAATGTAGCTTTCGAATGGTGAATCGGTCCAGTAGTTTTTGAGCCTATTCATTACAACCAAACAAACAAAGGTTTCCTCTTTATAATATTACTATAGATGCCATTACCAATTGGTCAGGTAAGCATTTAAGCATTGAATTGATGTATTTTCTGTTACAGAAAAAAAAATATTCAGGTCCTACAAGTTTCAGCAGTAAGATAGATGGTGGATATTATAGTGAGGAGTTGTGGAGGCGCCGCAAGGGGCCCGTCGCCGCCGCCGCCGCCGCCCGTGTCCTCGAACCTGACCGCGCGCGTTCGCCTTGAACTCATCGTGGTCGGCTCTTGCGCCGATGGTCGGCGCTCGTACACGAGTCGCGGAAACTCGACGTCTCGGAAAATGTTATAGAGTTACTTTCTAGCGATACTTTATTACGCGGAGAATAAGTTGCAAAAAAATTTATCAAGTTTTTGTGACTTTAATCACGAGGGCAACAGTAAATTGGATAGTTTGATAGTTTTCGAAACATCACAATAAGTATTTTTCCCTGAAAATAATCATCCCCATTAAGTATTCTACAAAAATATTTGGCGCGAAAAATGAGCATGGGGGATGATAGTATTGCGCGCGCAGCCTCGATACGAAGCATCTGGGTGGGGTTCCGTATTGATTGCATGCGCGAGTTTGTCCCCTCACCTCAGCTTTCTCGAAGTTGCCTGTTCCAAACATGGGGAGGGAAACTGAAATATTTCAGCTGAACTTTTATAGCTAGCTAGCTGGTATTATGTAGGTGGGTATGTGTATTGTTGAGTCTAGACCGGAAAATATGATTATGAGTACCTATGTCGATAGTGGTGACATAGCTATAAGTATGTACCAATAATAGTAGATCGGTCTTAAAGAAACAACACGGTCCCTATTTAAATCCTTATTATTTTTCAATATGAAACATAAATGAGGTTGTCTAAATTCACAAAATATTTTAAAGTTTGCACAGCATACGAGGAGTCGGAAAAGACAGATGGCGCAGAGGTCATCGGCCTCACTGTAAATTACTGACTCAACGTTCTATGAATAGGTATCTAGGTAGAGGTAGGTACCTACCTATCTACCAACCTACTTAATTTTATGAATTGTTATTCGTATTTTAGCTCTCCTAAAAGTAGCTTTTTTAATAAACTACTTTTAAAAACAGCTTTAAATAAATACCATCTACTAACCCTAGAAAGAAACAAAATTGTTGTCGAGTTCTATCGGTGAATGACCCATATTATACCTAATAAAATATGCAATGATTAGAATTGGTAATATTCTTCTTCTTATCGAGTGAGCTGCAGGTTTAATCACCTGACAAGCCCTAGTGTCAGAGTTTTCTCAAATCCGCCTGACGGCCTCTGACGTGGATTTATAACTACGACTGCTACTGAGTAACAATCGAGGACGACGGCTTTACGTGCCCTCCCAGGCACGGGGGTGTAACACCGCCAACTTCCAAACTCCAGGCTGCTTTGTGAAAGTTTCTAAAACCCACAAAGCGATTTCGGCCTGACCCGGGAATCGAACCCGAGACCCGTGGCACGGCAGTCGCGCTATGCGACCACTAGACCAACGAGGCAGTTTTTATTAGAATTGGTAATATTTGAAGGTCGTTAATAAAATATGATGATCAAATTGTTAGTGAAAGTCATCTGAAAATGGATACAATATCGTAAGTACTTAGTAGGTAGATGACACTGCTAAGAAGTGTTCAATAATCATAGGTAGGTAGGTACCTGCGTGCTTAAGCTGCATCCAAATTACCTAGTTAATTCTAGCTAATGCCTATTATTAATTATGGACGAGCATAATTACCTACCAAAAATACCTATTAGAAGAGGTTTTCCTTTGATTTCATTGTGAATGGTAAAAGGGTAAGTTTCGGTTGTTGATTAGGTAGGTACCTACATTGTTGTTTTGGGCACCTGACACACCTACCTTCCTAAATACGATGGTGAACTTACTGGTATTTTTTACTTAGCCATCCGTTTACACATTGCAATTACTGTCGACATGCCCACCATGCTAGCAATTATTGTGTTTGTGTTTACGTAATTGACCTCTTACGTCTCTTGGTTTACTTATCAGTTTATTTTAGAGCGAACGTTTATTGACAGCATCAAAATATTTACTGCAGTCGGCAGCATCTTGTTGTTTACACCTACATAGAAACACATTGATAAACTCGGCGCATTGATAGGTTGCAGTAAAACGCCACCCGGCCCGTCTCGGCGAGTGCACTAAAGCACGCACACATGTACGAAATGCACTGCCACACCGATTCGTGCATTCACAACTACAAGAGCACGTTGCACTCATTGTTCAACGTTTTGAAATTCTCGCTCGCTCAAAACCGGCCGTGGGAACAAATCGCTTCGTGGATTTATATACGTTATACCTATTACCTGCCATTATACCATAACAAAAAAGATTTTATTGCATTTTTAAAGTTACTATTTGATTTAATGGGGCCCTTCTAGTAAGTCCTTAATTGCGAAGGGGCTTTGTAACCAGTCGAAAAATATATTTCGTGATAACAATCCATATTGAATATACATTTGATACAAATCCATCAAAATTTCAAAATACCTACCTTATTATTATTTGACACGATGACGAGATACCTATTATGGACGTTAATCTAAAAGAATACATCATTCGTATGTTGTAGCTCTCGATCTAGCTACTCATAGGACGTGGCAGGCCTAGACCGTAAATAGAACAAGAGAACCTACTTGTAGGAACCTACTACAAAATTTACAACCAACCAGTCCAGTTTGTAAGTTCATTGACGACTAATTGCCGCCGTTTTTAACTGCTACCTAACCCTAGGCTATAGGTACCTAGTGATATTAATGTATAACATCGTTTTCTGCAAGAAGCAATGAACATCTTATCTTAGATATTTTTACAAAACAAATACATAATATGACATTAACAAAATAATAATAATTTTCATGCTGTTGTCGTTATCAACAAGACATTCAAGAACTGTGAGAAAGAGAGACAGAATATAAAATAATGAATGTCCGTTATTTATGTTTATCTCGTTAAATAATAGAACTGGATAAATAACTACCTTGTCATTTAACGCATGATAATTAAAAACTATTTAATGTCTTGAAAATAACAATATAATGCTTACGGTTACAGACATTACCTAATCAATTAAAACTAGAATTTATATCATCCATGTGGGAAAGAGCTGGAATGATTTCCCGCCATTTTAACAAAGTGACTACGAAACTAAAAACAGATCAGTGAGAATCGAATCGGGATGTACTAAATAACGTTTTTCCACATTATTTGCATAATTTGTAATACTGATGACAACAAAATTGATATAATGACATCAAAAAGAGCGGGACATGTTAACTCGTTGGACTTTCCCATCACGAATTCCTTGTTTTAGAGAACATAAACGAATTAAAGCATATTTATAGATTGTAACATGACTTACCGAATATTTATTGTTATAAATATCCTTAAGCTCGACAGAATAATCCTGAATTTCACACATTTACGCTTTTATCGTCATCAGATTGACAGATATACACCACTCACTCCATATAAAAACCACAATCTGTTTTACTATACTGTGAAAAGGTACACAAAGAATGGACTTCTCTCCTATTGGAGGACTGAAACCACGTGACTTATCGTAAACTGCTTCTATTGGCCTTCCCCTCGCTATTAGTTGACGTCACTACTCAAGTGAATTACTATTTAAGATGATTTTTAATTATATTTCTTGTAGATATTTACAAGCTTTTTAATAATTAAAAGAATATTTTATGAATTAACTATATGATACTTTAGTACGGTTTACATCATACTTACAATATCACTTACCGGTTACATGGCTCGTCCATTCACAACAACATGGCGGTTTGTTTACACCGGCATGATAAGGCGGGAAGTACTTCTGGCGTGTGTGTAGATATGTAGTTATAAATATCTATGTTAAAATAATCATTTCCTTTCAAAGAATATTTTTATTGAAGAAAATAATAAAATGTCCGAATCTAAATTAGTACAAATTGGAAACAGAAGGCACACGGGCGATACCACTTTTTTCTGACGCCAGCGCTCTCTAGTGGCTACAAGTAACAAAACCAAACAGTATGGCGGCAAAATTAAAAAGTTCAAACACTTTTAGTCAAATCGAAATAATTGAGGATCATGAATAATGTTATTAAATAATACATAAAAGATATGGCATCTCACAGTGTAATCAAAATAATGCCAAATTCTCTTATAAGCCTACCATACTGTTGGTAGCTAGGAATAGGAATAAGTGCATAATACCCAAGATTCCATCCAGACATTTCAATTACCTATCTAACGCAATATGTATGTATGTCACCGGAAAATAACAAGATCCGTATATTTATAAATTTCCTAGGAAATTTATAAACTTCCGTAGGATTCTAAACGGGAGATAAATTGTATTATTTTACGTCCTTATTTTCGTAAATTTATCAATTTCCGACGTCACACGGTAAATTTATAAACTAACGGATATCTATTCGTAAGATTCTAAATGGTTCGACCAATCACAGAAGCTCTTTTAAATATACGCATCTTTGAAATACGTAAAATAACACACTGCCCTCTGATTGGTCAATGTTCATAGCGGCACTGCTTGTGTCCATAGACTTCAATGGCGGCGGCGGTGAGGAAGGAGAAGTGACACGTGACAGTCAACCAATCAGATCGCGCGTGGCGCTTACTTATTATTTTACGAGTGACTTCAGTAAGTTTATCAATTTACGAAAATGTGAACGTAAAACAATAAAATTTTTCTCCAGTTTAGAATCATACGAAAGTTTATCAATTTACTAGGAAATTTATAAACTTACGGATCTTGTTATTTTCCGGTGACATGTATAAATAATAAAAATGATGTCGAAAAATAAGCAGAAGTCAACCATGCTAAACACAATAACAATTATTCAGCCAACAAATTAAAAGATACATTACAAACAATGAAAAAGAAAAAACTGTCATTTACCTATTAAAGTATGCAGCAAATATTGCTAAAATCGTTTTAAAATGTAGCTTTACTTTTGGTCATTTTCAATTTATAACAATTGTATTAACAGGTTTATAAAGATCTAACAATAACCATACAGTCAAATTAATGAATAGAAAATAAACAGCCTATAAACTAAATTAACACTGGAAAAGTATTAAGGCGGTATCATGGCAACATAGTTTGCATCTACTAGAGGGTGTTAAAATTTCGAGATTTTAATATTCCTTTGTCTTTTATACATTTCAAAGGTCCCTAATTTCTTGATTCTTTTCTTTTGAAGGTAATCGTTTTTGAAATTGAGTACATCTTTAGATTGAGCAACAAATTCTGTTTGCTGAGGAATTATGTTCACTTTAAAAGTAGTGGTAAAACCACTGCCTGATGTAGAAGCCGTTGGTATGAAAGGCAAGACTTTGGGATTCTTGATGGAACCTTTTTGCTTTTTTCCATCCATATCGTCATTTAAGTAAACACTCTCTTCTAAGTAGTTTGATGGTTTGTTTCTCCTTTTCTTCGTTTCTTCCACAACAAATGATGACGTAGCTACGACATTAGTTTTCTTAGCTTCAAGTCCATCTTTTTTATTAGGTTTATCATCCAATTGATTCAGTACAATCGCAGGCAGTCGTGGAACATGAACCTTGTCAAAGGAATTTTGTTTAAGAACCTGAAAAGTCAAAATGATTAATTGGCGCTACGCATCACTACTGTTTTTAGTAACAAATAAAGTTTATAGTAACTTACTTTTGATATTTTATTGGCATCGTCGTCATCCCTTTCTTTTCTTTTTTTGTTCTTTTTGGTAATTTCTGAAATTACAGTTAATTTAAAATCAAAGTGTCAATAATTAAAAGAATCGGATTGGAATAACACAGGAGACATTATCGAACCAAAAATCATACCTTCGCCAATTTTAACCACTTCTTGATTTTGTAGTTCCTTTCTTTTCTTTTTGGTATTTTCAACAGGCAGCTTTTCTTGTTCCTGTGCCTCGATAGCGGGATCTAAAATTAATAAAATGATAACTATATCAATGCTGAAATGAGACTATGCATTATGCAACCACAAAATTCCCTGGTTTTAAAATAGCACCATCCGTTTTATTTGAATCTTAAATAAATTATTACCGATTTATCATCATTTTGCTATCGCCACCTACCTTCAACTTGAGCATTGACGTCTTGGTCATTGTTAGAAATTTTCCTTTTCTTCTTTTGATTATTATTTGTAGTCAACGACGCAGCATTAGTTAGTTTAACTTCATCTGAAATTAATGGAACATTGCTAATATGTTAACACTATATAATGCCCTCATTAGTCTATGCTTAGCTTTTGATTAAGAATATTTATTAAACGCGATGATGATACACGCACAAATATGATGTTATATCGTTTTTTGTAATGATATGAGTGATTTCAATAATGCCGAAGCGATATTCATTACATACATAGTACATTATGTATGAACAAACCTTTGATAACTATTTCCTCAATTGTCTGATTAGCAGATGATTTACGTTTGCGTTTCTTTGTGTTTTGCTCTTGCTGTGTTACATCTTCATCATCTGTAAGAAAATTATAATTTTGTAGAATAATTCGTAAATTCGTTTATTTGCTATTATACCATTATCATGGTAGAACTCTAAATAAAATGTACCTTTGTTTACTTTTGCTATTTCTGCTTCAGTGGTATCAGGAACAACTTTTTGTTTGTTCTTCTTGGCGCTGCCTAAAGAAATATTTTGGATTGTTTCTGCTGGTGTATCATTTTCTGTAATACAAGTATTATTTTTTACAAGCTTACATCATATTCATAACGCAAAAATTAGGTCAATAGATTTTGAAATTGTAAATGTCAATTTTTTGTTTATGAAAAGCACATGACATTGAAGAGTGCATTGAAGTGATTTCAATAGACATTATGTCATAGATATACTGGATATAAAAAAAGTTTTTAATAAAGCGTATGATTTGCCAATCTGATCTATCCATGATTATCAATGGAAGAATATTATCAAATACATACCTGTTACATTTTCTGTTTGAGATTCGGACTGTCTCTTCTTTTTCTTTTTGGCACTACTATTTGGCACATTGGTCACAGAAGTATTTGCTGTTTTTACTGCAACATCATCTGCAAATAAATGAATATCTTCTACTCAGTTATGAATAAATAAACAAACAAAATTGTTGGTTCAGGCTAGAGACGCTAGTAACACATAACATGCTACATTTGTAAAAACATTTATTTGTAGCCAGTAAGAAAACATATAATTGGTACATAAGTTAAATACAAACCTTCATTTTCAATTAGAGTAATATCTGGATTTTGAGAAGTATTCAGTCCTTTCTTATTCTTTTTCTTCTTTTTGGCACTTTGATTAGGTGTTCCATCTGTGTTATCAGCTTGTATTACCTCGTTGTTCTGAGTGGTATTCAAGTTTTGTATGGATTTGTTTTTGTTACTTTGGTATGAAACCTCTAGTGGAGCATCATCAGCATCATCTGGAAAGTTGATGAGAGAATTAAAAGAAATGCTCCAAAGTAGGAATAAGAATATGTAACTTAACTACTGCCTAAGTTTGAACTTACATTCAAACAGCAGTGAATTACATTGGTCAACCAATGTTGATATATGAGTGATCTC
The DNA here is from genome assembly GCA_002382865.2 of Heliothis virescens. Taxonomy (NCBI): domain Eukaryota; kingdom Metazoa; phylum Arthropoda; class Insecta; order Lepidoptera; family Noctuidae; genus Heliothis; species Heliothis virescens. The sequence goes on along the minus strand of NWSH02000078.1, from coordinate 2,169,502 downwards.
TGAAGAAGTACGGCAGCTGGAGATCGAACTCTGTGGCGTTCTTTGGGACTATGAGGATCATACGCAATCTCTGGAACTACTGGGATTCTTTGAAACTACTGGGGTTGTCCTTTGACCAGCAGCAGTTTTTCTCGGTTGTAATGACGACAACGATTAAATGATATTGAGAGGATTCTATTACTTATAGAAAGCTACAATTTCCTTGCATGCATGGGTTATGTTTCGTGTGAATACAAAACTGGATACGCCATAGGCGTGAATTAGAGTAGGCCAGAGACTTATAAGATCTATTTATTTATATACTAGCTAGAGAGTATTAATTACAGAGTTTATTTTATTATACATACCATCAACTGCAGCTTCTTCAATATTAACGAAAGACACATTATTCTTTTGTTTATTCTTCTTAGCACTGTTTTTGATAGAAGTGTTGACATCCACGTTATTTGAATAGGACAGAGTACCAGCTGTGTCCACATAGAATCCGAGATTTTCATCTTGAGTGCCTGAAATAGAAACAAAATAAAACTAAATAACACTTATCACATTATCACATGAAAACTAACAATTTCATAGACCACCATTAAGAATTAGAAACCTTTTGAATAATAAAAATAAAATAATTAAGAGAGCATATTGTGGTTTACATTTTAAGTAACATTATTACAGAATAAAAAATATATTAACTCACTTGTTACTAATTCTTCTTCAGATTTAGATGATTTGCGCTTATTTTTCTTTTTGCCGCTTACATTCAATATAGACTCATCCTTCGACTTGTTTAGCGACATATCTGAAAATAATTTTCGAAAATATTAAACACTTGTTCAAACATTGTGATTCTAGAGTGCAACGAAATTATTTTAGTTCACAAAATTGTTATGTTATTAGCAGACAAGTTCTGAATATAGAATCAAGTTATAACTCAATAATTACATACCAGTGTTCTCAAGAATGTTGGTTTTGGCCTGACTTCTCTTCAGAGGTATGAAATCTTCTTGTACATCATCATTTTGTTTTATTTCTTTCTTATCTTCCACTATCATGCCACTGTCATTACTATCTTCAGGGAACAATAATTTCATGTCAATAGAATCGGATGAACCTTCAGAAATATCAACTTGCCTATCCACTTTATCTGTACTCTTGTTACCCAAAGACTTGTCTAATTTCTTCGATTCACCGTTTTCAATTGTATCAGCTTTCTTTTGTTTAGATTTCTTTACTTGTGTCAAATTAAGTTGGTCTACGATAGGCTCTTTAGCCTTCTGCTTCGCCTTTTTATTCAGGTTCAGAGAAATGTCAGCAGACTTGATCTTCTTTGAGCCAGATTTGTTCAAATTATTCAGAACAGATTCATAGTTCTGAGTAATTTCTTCATTTTCACTTACTGAATCTTCATTAGAATCATCATCTTCATTGTTTTCTGCTAAAGTAGCCTGCAGAGGGTCTGATGTTTGGTTTGATTTCATTACTGATGCATTTTCATCGACATTCACTTCTTCAACTTCATCCATATTGTTTACAGCCACAGTGGAAATGTCAAGTGCCTTCTGAGGAGTTTTTGGCTCTTCTTTAATAATATTCTGTAAAGTCAAAGGATCTTGTTGAACTTCGTCAGCCTGGTTGTCCTCACGAATTGTAATTTCTTTCTCATTCTCCTCACAAACTGACTCCGACAAGCGCTTAGTCTTTTTCTTTTTAGATAGTGACTTATCGGCATCCGACAATGCTGCGCTGATATCTTGACTTGAATCGATTCTTTGACGTCTATTCTTCTTTGTTTGTGCGACAACTTCTTCATCCGATTCCGATGAAGTTGAGTCCAAACGCTGACGGTTATTTTTCTTTGATTTAGCTTTAGTTGATTCATTAAGTTTATGTCTTGCTTCAAACATTTCTCGAGAAGCTTTTTTCTGTTCTTTTGTCTTACGTTCGTTGAACTTCTTTTTAGATTTTGCGCTCATTGTGAGCTCGTCAGCACTCATGTCAAGGTCATCTCCAGATCCACTCAGCAGTTCATCATCTTCATTCTCAGAACTAACAATGAATGATCCCTTTTCGTAATCGGAGTCATCAGAATATTCCTCTTCATCTGAATCTAATGTTTCACCCTTCTCTACAATTTCATTTTGTTCTTCATATTCTCGTTCTTCGTCGTCTCTGCTGTCGCCTGACTCATAGTCATCACTGGCTTCTTCGGCCTCATCATCGATTAGATTGCTTTTTTCAACTGATGATTCCTCTTCCTCTTCTGAACCATCTTCTTCAGAAGACTCAGAATCATTCTTCTCTGACAATATAGACGATTCTACCTTAGACTTACTTAAATTGTCCTTTTTCTCAATTTTGTTCACACTGCTAGGGGCAATGATTGAACTGTTAATTTGAAGCCCTAATTTTTTCATAGATTTTTTTTGAAGAGGTGTACTTGTAGAATAGGTTAGCGAAAGATTTTTCTTGTCAGTTTCTTTTTCTGACATTATGTTTGGCACATTTACAGATTTCGATAACTGATCATTTGAATCATTATTATCTTTTGGCACATTTGATTCTAAGTTTACTTCAGTTTCTGTCACATCTTTTATTTGAGATAAGACCAAAGTACTTTTATTCTCGTTATCAGTCTTATCTAGGGCAACCGATTTATTTTTCGATTTGTTTAAATTTTTATTCATACTCTCATCATTAGAAATTGTTAAGTTTCTCTTTGACTTATTAGAACTCTTATTCATCGTATCATCATTAATGCTTTGGTCTAAACCAGAGGGTTTCATGTCAGCCATACTAACATTAGCTACTGTAAAAGAGGATGTCATCAACGATTTCCTTTTAGATTTATTTAGAGTATTATCCATTTTCTCCTCGGTAGCCATGTCGAGGATTGCAGATTTCCTAGTAGACTTGTTAGAACCTTCATTGGTATTATCATCAGAATTTATGTTAGATATAGAAGACTTCCTCTTTGATTTATTAGACCCCTTATTAATGCTAGCATCATTCAATGTAATATCAGCACTAAAAGATTTATTTCCTGAATTATTAGAATCCTCTTCCATTTTCTGTTCAGACAACATATTTGATATAGAAGACTTCCTTTTAGATTTATTGGACCCTTTATTAATGCTTGCATCATTCAAAGTAATATCAGCACTAAAAGATTGATTTCCTGAATTATTAGAATCCTCTTCCATATTCTGTTGAGATAACATATTTGATATAGAAGACTTCCTCTTAGTTTTATTCATACTTTTATCGAGTTTCTCCCCATCATCGATAGATTTTCGAGTAGAGGACTGACTCAAAATCCCATCTGTAACATCTCCAGAAACTCCATTTGATAATGAAGACTTTCTCTTAGATTTATTGAATTCTTCTAAATCATGATTGGCTATCTCTGTTAAGCCTGATTTTCTTTGGGATTTAACTTCCTCTTGAATGCTAGATTCAGAGACAGACTTTCGCTTAGATTTGTTCAGACTATCATTTTTAATCTGAGAAAAGTTTGAAATTGACTTTCTGTTTTCAGATTTTCTTTCATCACTAACAGAATTATCTTTGTCTGCAAATGTAGTCAGTGATACATTCTCTGGCATAGTTTCATCAATATCCATGGGTTCATAACTGAGATTATTTTGTGTTTCAGGTGTGTTGTCATTTACCAATTTATGATCTACAACTGGAACACATTGGTCACCACTATCTAAATCTTTAGTATTTTCTTTTCCAATGCTACCATGATTAGAATCAGAGTCGTCAATAAATACCAATGATTTAATGACATCTTCAGGTTTTTGATTAAAGAATTTTTCAGTTACACTAGTGTCATGATTTTTTGAAGAATTTAAGGCCACATCTTTGGAAACATCATTTTCAGCTGATTCTGTCTCAATTGTCATGGACATTTCGTGTCGTTTATTTTTCTTCTTGTTAGAAAGAGTTGATGAATTGAGAGAAGCATTCCCTTGTTCTGTGTTATTTTTATTGTTTATCATAATACCATCACCAGACCCAGACAAGTTTGATAGATTAAGAGTATCATTTTTCTTTTTGTTTCTTTTCTTGGATGCTTCACTGTCGCTACAGAAGCTATTTTCATGAGAAGGTTCAACAGATATAGTGGTCCATGATTTGGTTCTGTTCCTTTTACTTTTAATTTGTGGTTCTGCAACAGCTGTGGTGCTTTTGTTTAAGCTAATTTTGCCCTTAGTAGGTTCTTCTTCTAATTCCGTAATGAGATTCTTACTGGCCACTGACAAGTTGTTTTGCTCTGTTGACTTCTCATCTGTGTCATTTGTTTGTTCAGTTTTAGATTCTATCGGAGATTTTTCACTAGCAACTGTTTCACTGGTTTCTTTTTCACCTTGGGGTTCATTTTCTTTGTTCCCCTCATTATCTAATGAAGAACTCTTCCTACCAGATTTACCAACCAGCCTGGGACTTTTTCTGAGAGGAGGTGAATCATGTTTAGGACTTACAGTACTTTTGGTTTCTTTGACATTAGTTTCAGACTCTTCTACAATGACTTCAGTAACCTGGCTGCCCAATTTACCTGCATTAGGCTCAGCTGAAAGATAATATACAATTCGAATATTATTATTGTGCAACATTTGCATAATTATGTCAGGTTTAGCTAAATATATGATACCAATAGACATGGATCAAGTGTTAGAGATTATACAATGCAAGTTTCAGTAAAAATCTGTTTTATGTTTCAAGTTACATTATACAATTACAAATTAAAATATTTATACAATCACCTGGCTTATCAATACTAGAAGTAGAGTCTTTCCTAGTTCTTCTTGTCTGTCTGGCTGGAGTGACTGGTGCTTCATTATCACTGCCTGTAAAATAATATTAAAAAAATGCAATTACATGCATACAAGTAATACCTATCTCTAAACCAAATGTCAAACTGGAACATGAGGAACCCAGAATATTTACATTGCTCCTAGAAAACATTAAAAGTGAAAACAGCATTTTTTTTGTTACTAAATTGGTATGAGGAAGGAAAATAAGTTCTGATATACATTAAATTGCAATACTACACTCCTATAGAGTATTAAAGATATCTTAAACATTTCTTACCAGCAAGTGAAGTCCTGCGAGCCGCTCTCTTAGCTCTAGGTGAATTTACACTACTAACAGTCTCTGCAATGATGCTGGTGTTTGACTTAATACGGGTGCTTCGTCGTGAAGGCGTGCCTTTATCCTCAGGTAAGTCGCTAGGGGTCTCGGAAACAATGCTTGTGTTGGATCGCACCCTAGCACTGCGCCGTGAAGGTGTCACTGCTTTCTCAGGTTCAGGATCTGCTATGTCTCTGGCCGTTGACTTCCTTGTTCTTTTGGGGGCTGTTTCTGGAGCTGGAAGGTTTTAAGTGGATAGATAGAGTTAGGTTAACTAGTTGAGGAATAAGAAGTTGCTGCTAGCTTTGAGTGTCCATTTGTTCACTCATTCTTTTTAATAATGAAGTCTTAAGTTTGTTAATAGATAAACAATACATTCACAAATATACTAAATAACATACATAACTATTTTCTGAATATGAAAATGAAAATAAAATGCTAACTTGTTCTAGCTTTTGAAAGTCACTACTCTTCTGTGGCTTTATAAATAAAATTAAAAATATTAGTAGTCAAATATTCTTATGTTAAAAAATAATAAACATAAAACAGGTTTCCTTGAACTGATAATCCTTCTGATTCTATGTGGGGGTAAAGAATTTTTTGTTTCAAGTTATAAATAGATAGCATACATGTGTTCACTCTTTTCCTGCCACCCTTAATTTTTTAGTTTTTACTGTAATTTATTTCATAGACAGCATGAATCAATTAAATTGAGTTTTTAGTTTTAATATGAAGATATAGGATTCAAATAGTAAAATTAAATAAGAAAAGAATTTGGAAATATTTGGCTTGCTGTACTGTCTCCATCAATGCTTGAAAAAAAATATATTTTACTAAGAAACATGAACTGCATATTTTTTTTTTATTGTTTAGCATATGAAATATTTGCCTAACAGCATGGTAACTGTTTCTCACCATTTTCATCAATCAGTTCCAACTGTGGCTTAGCTGCTAATCTACCCCCTCTCTTCTTAGTTGGTGTTGATTGTGTAGAAGGTGACTTCACATCATCAGCCTCCACAGACAGCCTCCGTCTCAACCGTGTTACTGTAAACACATTGCATCTCCCTTACAAAACTACACACACATTTATTTTTAATATTAAAATTAAATATTAATACACAGTACATTGACCGCTGGCTTGGATAGTAATATTTGGGTATTAACTCATTAATTAATTAATTAAAATTAAAGTGATAGAACAATTAGAGCAAGATAGATAACCAAGTTCAAACAAACAACTTTTAAGACAAACAAAAAAACTGTTGTATAGCATTTATGAAAGGAAAATTGTTTGTTAGTATTACTATACAAGTAACAATGATAACTTGGCAAAGATTTTATAGTATAAAAACATTCCTAACATTTGAAATGCGGTTTTTATTCAGTTTCATGGGAGGCATTGTGTCCATTTTATCGTGCGCGTTGCGTAGCTATTGCTATGCGACTATTGATTATTCTAAGTCAAGAATAAGATATAACATAATATTGACGAATACAGCATCCTAGGTCCTAAGCATTGCTTGTTAATATTACGAAATAGCTTGGCAATCGTGTATTGCGTCGCTTGCATGGTGCGGGAAAAAAAAGCTATTACGACATGTGGGCACGAATCTGCTCAGCAAGATTGAGTGGGCATATAGTGAGGCTAAATACAAATAATTTCTAGATAGCTCAAACTTCTAGAACTCCTTACATTCACCGGTAGCGTGATGCCCTTATCACAAAACCTTCCGTACCACGCTTCCACGCCGCATTTATTGGTTGTAATGTTTTAAAATTTACCTTTAATGCCGACTTCTTCTTCCATTGTTAACACTAATCAAACATGAACAATACTTTTTCAAATTAACTTTCAGACACGTGCAAACAGCTCAACCGATTTTAAAATCGTGCTTTTTCGAGGCAATTGGTAAAACAGCTGTTAGGACGCGGCGAACTGTCAAATCAAATTCGACGCGTGCTTTTATTATGGCAACACCAGTGTTTCCGCCGAATAAGGATGTACTAAAAGTTACTATTAGCTTTATTACGGTTTATATGTGTATCGATTTAAGGACTGAGTTTTAGTTTTGCTACATAAATAAAATAAATACAAACAACATTGGCATATGTTTATTCTCGGAAACATTTCGTTTAATTTTCTTTTCTATTTTGAGATGGATGTTGTACAAATGTATGAACCCAGTTATATTAGTCGTCTTGTTATCCGTTATAGACTAAAATGTGGCTGGAGATCCATTAGCAAGTTTCTAGGAATTACTTTGATGCATTAAGCATTTTCATAGACTGCAGTGTGTGGTTGTCATTTGTGATAATCCTGCACCATCTAAGAAATTGTGTAAAAAATGAATTTCCTAATATTCTCTATTTTTCACGTTAAGGAGTTGAAGTATTAATGAATGCAGTAGGTACCTACTTATAATGTAACACATACATTGGGTGGTAGACTAGAAAGCTTTAAGCGATTGGCTATAAAAAGATAACTTGTAAAAAGCTTAATTAAACTGAAACAATAGGTACCTACCTAATGGAAACACCATTAGCAGCTAACAACCACGAACCTCGATGTCATTGGAAATAATACGTACAATTGAAAATATTAAAAGCTTCGTGAATTCCATTAGTTTTTCCGAGTTGACAGCGAATAGCAGCAAACCCCGCCCCGCGTTAGGGTTAAGTGGGTCCGCACTTAAAAAGACATCAAGGGTACAGAAATGGCATTATATCTTCCTGATGACCCTCTTCAGAAATTACGTTCAACGATGTTAACCCCATTTCTCTCCGGGGACGTCCGTCTCGAACACCCACGAAGGGAAATTCTGGTAAATGTGACGGCACTGATATGTCATTGATTGTGTAAAGTTAAGGTGAAGCTCTGAATCTACCTGTAAGGGTAAATAAAGCGATAACAGCCGTCCCATCATCTTACTTTCTTTTCAGTTGTCAAGGCACATGTTATCGTGAAATAATCGCTGGGCAGTTAGTCTTACCATGAAAAGCTTTGTAGAGGACATGACATTAGACACTAAAGTAGTGTTTAAATTAGTGCTTTCCCCAACAAAGCACTTTTCAATAAGTTTTCAGTACTTATCCAGAAGTATTTAGGTATACCTACAGGGTACCTACCAATACCTCCAGGCATGTAATTCTTCGTCAGTATCATTACTCAAATTAATTACTATTTCACAAAATGTCAACGTCGTATGGAAGTGGAAACGGAAAGAAAACAAACAAAAATGTATTCACGTATTCTGTTAATGAAATTTTCATCCGCAAGTGCAGGAGTAACGCAAGGAAATAAATTATATATTCAGGTAAAATGAAAATGGTGCACAACGCTCGCGAAAAAAGTCGTTACGTATGTAGTTACAGATGATTGCGCTTACCTAATTTAATTTACACATTTTACCGTGGCAGTTGCAGGCATTCAACAAAATGCGAAGTAGCCTATAAATGGTCATACTCTTTTTTATCTTTGCGGTGGAAAACAGAACTTTTTCATAGACAAAGCGGAGGGGCACAATAGGGGGAGGTACGGCGCTACCGAGATCAGGCATTTTCATAGAACAAAACCAGTTTTGTAGTCTCGACCGTGGTCGGACTTTATTGCAGCAACGGATTTTACAGTTTGGAGTTGCTGGCTAATTTCAGTCCTGATTAAAGAGCTTCCTTACAAACTTAGCAAATGTATACGATGAAATAGCACTGGCCGTATTAAATAGCTTGGACCGAGTTTGTCCTACTTTGTTTAATCGTTTAGATTTAATTTTGTGTAAGCTTTGGTTTTACCTTGGTTTGTGTATGCAATCACTATTTAGGTAGGTTTTAAACATAAAACAAAACAAGGTCATATTTGTTATATCTCAATTTTTATTAAAACTTTCCTAATTAACTTATTATCTCTCTTACATTAACAATAAGCTAGCCACTAAGACCTAACCAGTTGCGCCGTAACGTTGATGGCTCTTGGAGTTTTGCCCATACAGGAAACGAAGGTGCTAGCAATTTATTGAATCTTGTTAGATTAGATTTTACAGGGAGATTTTAAGTTTTGCTGAAATAGTATTTAGCTATCCGCACTCCATTTGAGACAGTACCGTAACGGAACATTAAAATAACGCTACTAAGAATTAATTAATTAGCACAGCGTGGATGTCATGTCATGTCCATGTCTGCTGACTACAATAACATGCTCATATCAGCAATTATGGTGATTGTAATTTCCTCGGCGACATCATGCAATTATTAGAAGGTTTGTGATCAGTAGCAGACATAAACAGACTTACATCTAAATCCATATACATAGCTACGAAATTGCCCAGTTCCCATTATTCTAATGGTCCCGATTTATTCGATCAAAGAGATTTTATTGCGATGTTTCTATTGATTGGCCGATATAAAATATTTCTGCGTAGTGTTACCCTTTACTTTGATTTATTTGATACAAATCTGACGATATCCATTACCTGATTACCTTTATAAGCCTTTGCCGACAGGTTTACTATTAAACCTTCGATATATTGGATTAAAAAAAATATTTTTGTCAATGTTTTGTGCTCGTACCTATAGTTAAGCCGATTTCAGCCAGCAGTAGTTTTAATAAATCCTCGTATAAAAGTCAGTAGAGATTTCATAATTTTTACTTTGTTGTTGTGGCCAATAACAATCTGCTACAAGATATAAGGATTGCTTGTGTAGGTTAACTAACAAACCATAAATTGTTGGATATAGGAAAACTTTTCCAACCAACTGTACCTTCACGTGTCCATCATATCTGTCTATTATTTCTGAAATCCCAAAAAGAATTTTGGTAACTTTCTGCATGATTACATTGAGGGTCGTTTAATGTCGGAAGTTACCAGTCTGCGAGCTTCGCCGTTGGGACCAAGCGTAGCTCGCTCGACCATGAAATTGCACCGCCGAGTCTCGCTTAAATGACGTGATAATTTACAAGTGTGTTCATCCACACTTCTGTCGTCCCGTAAAGGCGAAACTTTCATATTAATTTTAGCCGCTGAAAACTAGGAACGCTAAAATTCCGTCCATGTGTGAGCTTTAAAATATTTTGGCGTTTGCAATTTACTTAAAGCTTTTAATGTATGGGTACATAATTAATAAAAATATTCCTAGGTAAGTACCTATATAACATTCATTTTCAGCAAGAATATTTCTATTTCATCAAATACGGTAAATAGGAGCGCATATATTTTACAAAACAAGTACCTGATTTATCGAGGTACCCATCTACCCATGAGGGCCATTGTGCCGTGGCCTTGAACTTACTTAATCCCTGTAAAATGAAATCATTCTCGTAGTTCTATTGATAATAAATTGACCAAGTCGCGGTGTGGCACTTTTAATTGGCACTCCGCATTGTGGTTAATTTGAAGAAGGAGCCTAACGAACCAACCGCTCCTAGTTAGTGAACAGGTAAAGGATTTATCTGCATTTTTAAACATTTTCATGCAGATAAAATAAAAATGGAATGTCCATGAAACTTGCAAGTATTCGGTGCAACTGTGCAAGTATTCTGGATATTTTTAGCTTTTTGCGTGTCGACACGATGAAATTGTCATAGGATGGATTTTGAACAATCCTGGTTCCAGTTTTGGATGCACCTTTTTGTTTTCAGTATCAGTCGACTCATAAGTAGTAGATAGATTCATTGTTTTTAGCCACCTTATTTGCACAACTTCAAGATAAAATCTTTTTTGCTTAATAGTAGTTCCGGTACAACTCTTTTGCACGTTAACAAGTATGTAAGTTTAACTACTGGAAATAACACGTAACACTAACGTGATGGCCTGAAGCAGAACACAGAATGGGCTGAAAGATAAAACCTTTGAGCCTGTCTAGTTAGATTTACGATTACTACTTCTTGCATGTTCGCGGCCTTGTTTATTGCCACATTAAAGTAAGTAAATAGGCTGAGATATGCCTAGCATTCGTCTAAAAGAATGCGAACTGCGGGAACTGTTTTGAATTGGACTCGAAAAAACACTGAAACCTAAAGAGTAAATAAAAGAGATACAATTGTAAAACAACTTTCTGTCACGTACATACCTATTGTCTGAGCTAAAGGTGAACTTTCACCGAATCTTAGTTACTTAATGACGGCGATGGACCCTCCCAATGTCTATAAAAGGCTACCATAGCCATTCTGTTAGCCGTAGTCCTAATCACAAACTAAGTACTAAGAATTTCCTAATAGGAATTCGCAATTACATTTGGTCGTTGGGATCGAATTCGGGACCACATAAGCGAGAGCGGTTCAGCTTTGATTAGGAGCCGGCTAGTGACGTTCCACATTATGTACTCGATTTACGTCACAATTGCAGGGTAACTACATATTTGCTGACAAAACAATCTGTGAAGCGGAGTTACCCTCACACAAGTTCATGCTGTTAGGGTAAACAATTACTGGTGCCGTGTGTATGTGTGAATGTTATTAAGGACTTACGGTACACGCTGCAAAGCTTTCTAATGATAAAATAAACAGTATGAAAATAGAACCAAGAGCTTGGGAACTTGTTAATGGTTAAATAAAGTGTTTTATTTCTTAAACGGATATCACGCCGGTAATGGTTGTAACAAAACCGTAGTATAATTTGGCTGAAATTGACCGATCTTCATTCGTATTGGATACCCCGCTGATCCTTTCATCGCCTACGTCCCATGTCATGTTACTCAACATCCACGGACTGTGAAAGTACTTAACACATATTGAATGTGCCAAACTATAGATGGAATAATCTCGAATCAAGAACCGATTCTCCATCCTGAAAGTAAAATGTTATCATCAATCAGCTAAGTTAGTTTGCTTTTCACACTGCCACTGTACATTCACAAATAGAAACAAAATCCCCCATGCCATGGGGATTAGGTACGGAGCTCAGTCGGAAAGTTGGCGTTGGTATGTCTAGGTAAGTTTTCTAGGTACTTTCGCTTGCCTTATCCGAGCGAGCGGAAGGAAACTTGCTCCGGATCGCGCTACACTGATTCAATAGTTGTGGTGCCGTCATACCGTCGTAAATACTTACTATATTTTATGTAGGTACAGTTTCGTACGTGACTAATTATATTTATTTTAATGCGGTATGCTGCAGTAGAAAAGTGAGTAGGTACAGACGACAGCACATCAAGTTACTACAATCTGTCAAATTTCTGCAATGGATTTTCAACCTTATCACAATGGAGGTAGGTTAACGTTTGATTGGTAAAATTTGACAGATTCGTATACATTGACTTGCTGTCGTCTGTACTTTCGTACGAGTATAAGTTATACAAGTATTTTAATGAATTAATAAGTACCTACTCCATTCTATTGATCTACGGATACGGATACAGATTGCGTTAGCCGTTTTAGCATACCATTAGAGTTTGATCACATTGTTTGTCTAGGTCAACTTTTTACTTTCATTATTGATAGAGTGCATCCTCAAGAACATTTGAAGACCCTGAACCCTTACACACTTCAGGAGAAGAAAAAAATGATTTTCGTTATCAAAACATTCCCCGTACAAGTACTTACTAGAAATTGGTAAAGAATTGGAATAAAGATTTAAAGGCCTATGCGAAAGTGGAGTACCTTCCTTCATAAAAAGCCGCCCACGACAATAGGATTTCTTTGTATAGGTTAAGAAATACCTACTCGTTAAATAAATTCAGGCTCTCATCCAATACAAAAATGTGCTTCACGATAATGATTCATATCCGAGTTTTATATAGGGCCTTGTTTACATTTTTTGTTGTTGGGAGAACGTTCGACATCATTTAACAAGAAACTCGGATAAAGAAACATGGTTCAAAGATAATTCGTTGTTCGAGAACCGTCGAAACGACGGATAAGGCGTACTCCTGATAATAAGCTGCATCCGCCATTGAATAGCATGTGCTTATTCCGCCTTGATAAAAATAATGGTGAAATATAAATCAGCGTGTGTTGCTTGAAGAATACCGAGAGACGCGCCGGGAGCAGAGTGTACATAAAGCCTTATTTATTCACAAATATTTGTTTACCAGTGTTGCCACCTCAGTTTTAGAAATGGGGCTAGTTGAAAAAGCTAAAAAGGGCTAGTTCGGGCTAGATCAGTGTTTCCACCTTAGTTTTAGTAATGGGGACAGTTGAAAAAGTTAAAAAGCGCTAGATCGGGCTGGATGGCGCACAAATGACCAAGAAAAGACTTGCTGTAAAAAAAGGGTAAAACATACCTTTACTAATGATTTCAATTAGGTGTTCACTTTTTATAGATAGAATAACAACATTTTTGAAAATTACACTAATTTACAAGAAAAGAATTACCCAATTTAATAGATTCTAAAGTGAAAAACACAAACTTGACGCAAACTTCAGAATTTGGTGCAATATTTTTAAGAAAATAAAAAGGGCTAGATAGCCCTTTCCGGGCTAAATCATTAAACTACGAGTTCACCTACAGGAAAAAGTGCTAGATTTAGCCCCAAAAGGGCTAAGGTGGCAACACTGTTGTTTACTTCGTGAGATCATTCGTTCGAGAGCCTAAACGCGGAGCTTCTAATTTTTTTGGCTTACATCATAAGTATTGTTGCTTTAACTTTGTGTACACATAATTTGGACTCATATGTCTGTCAGATATTGTACCAATAAATACGTCTTATTGATGTTTGAATTTGTACAACATGATGTTTATAAATTAATGTTAGATTTCGGTTACCAAATGTTGTTGACTTATTTATCAATGAAAGCTAATTTGGTTGAATGTAAATATTTGATGATGTTTTGCTTTCGAAACTAATGTGGAATAGATTTTGTTTATGCACGTGTAAGCTGAGTCAACAAGCTCTAATTTATTAAAAGTTAAATCATAATGTATGCCTGTTAAGCTACTAAATTATGAAATATTCATGAAATAGAGCATACTTGTAAAACTTTCTCTTTCAGTTATTATGGAGGTACTTCAATACCTAAGCAACCACCGCATGGACTTAATAAACTGAAGAAAGTTAAAACTCTAAAAAGTATTGTACAGTCGGCTCCTGAAGTTTTGTGTACCCACTTGCAGCACTTTTTAGGACTACATAACTGTTCCTGCACTTGCCCATACAGATGGTAAATTCCTTTTTTTTTTTTTTATTTTTTTTTATTGCTAAAAATTTTTAAATTTGACACCATGGCCTGTCGTGCTGCAGAAGTGCTGGCCGGATTTCACGGCACGCCAGCATCAACGACATTATCCGTCGAGCTCTTTCCACCGCCGGTGTACCAGCCGTATTAGAGCCTAATGGACTGGTACGTGACGACGGGAAGCGACCGGACGGTATGACGTTGTTGCCGTGGAAGTTGGGTAGGCCCTTGGTGTGGGACGCAACGTGTGTCGACACCCTGGCGCCATCGCATCTTCCCAGTACGGTAGGTTGTGCAGGTGCGGCTGCTGCTTCTGCAGAGATCTCCAAACGGCGCAAATATAGTAACCTCGTCGGGAACTATACTTTTGAGCCGTTTGGGGTCGAAACACTCGGACCATGGGGTCCCAGTTCACGACTCTTAGTCAAAGAGATTTCCAAAAGACTGATCGACGCTTCGCGTGACCAGAGGGCTGGCTTGTTCTTTGGTCAAAGAATAAGCATTGCCATACAACGTGGCAATGCAGCCAGTCTTCTGGGCACGTTACCGGATGATAGCGATGCGGAGGAATACTTTGACGCGTAATGTAAATATTTGTAATATATTGTTTGTTTATTATTTTTGTTGTAAGTTTTTTATTTATACTTAGAAATTAGTTTTAATCCATAATATGGAAATAAGTATGTATATATTTTTGTTGTAAATTCCTTATTTATGTTCGAGATTTTCAGCAGCTCCACGGATAAAATACTGTTAAAACTCAATATCAATTCCGTTTAGTGCAAAGTTTCGGCAAGTACGTTCTCAGTGTCCGCGTGAAAGATCTAATGAATGAAGCTTGTTCTCCGTGCACTTTCGCAGCAAAAGTATTTGAATTAAATTACAACACGTGAACCAAGTATTTATAAGATTAGAGCTTCAGAGAAACTAGAAAATCAAGATGGATGTTGCTGTGTATGTTAAATTATAGTCTAGAAGTGGCGCAACCTGGCGAGTTACAGCGCTTTCGCACTAGCGGATTGCCCGCTGGTTTTTCAGTCTGGCGGTTGTTGGGGAGCGAGTATACGCGCGACACCATACAATTGATAACTTCCCGCTTACTATGGAATTCAATATTTTGTCTATCTCTGGATTTGCCTACTAG
Organism: Heliothis virescens; assembly: GCA_002382865.2. Lineage (NCBI taxonomy): Eukaryota > Metazoa > Arthropoda > Insecta > Lepidoptera > Noctuidae > Heliothis > Heliothis virescens. The sequence continues at coordinate 2,154,125 of NWSH02000078.1, read as the reverse complement.
AGATAGGACTTTGACATTACTTGTATGGGACTAATGTCAAAATTCTACCTCTAGTAAGCAAGTCCAGAGATAGATAGGTTATTGGGAACGGCCGTTAAACGATGATACGCGAAACCGCGGCGTGTGACGCGTAAAAAAACCGAGCAGAAAATCTGCTGGTGTGAAAACGCTGAGACACGAGACCTACTGTACACAATACACATAGTCATTATGTAGTTTGGTCAAAGCGAAAAATCCGACATTCATCGCCTGGCGCGAAGATAGGTCCTATGTGTCAATCATAAACCCTTTTGAGTTGTCTAGATCTACGAACAAGTCCGACAAGAAAGGCAATGAACTAAAATACCAGTCGGTAATGATCCAGAACTTTATATCGGGTATTACTTATATTTATTCAAATAAGCATTCGGTGTTACTATTTGTCTGACTCCCACGTAGGTCCTTTATTCAAAATGGGTGTTATATTGTCCTTATTCAAAGAGGTAACATATTGAGTGGAAAATAAGTACAAAGCACACACTCTAGGGAGGCATCGTGGGCGCCACCCTGATCTACTGCCGGTACTTCCTGATTTACGCCCCTGTTATTTGGTTTTCTTAATGGATTTTTGATACACATCTGCCTCATTTTATGGAAACCGGCAAGGTTGGGCAGCTGTGTTGATTTTTTGTTAAAAATGATGGATATACACACGAAACAGTGTAATTCATGTTTAATAATGTAACGATGTATTTATTAGCTTTATATAACTTTGTTGATCGCACTAACAGAATAACAATTTCACGAAACATATCAATAAAGTATTACCATTCATCAGATTCAAATCCGTTCCATTTTCACCAAAGACCAGGAGATACTCAAATATCTTTGTAACCTCCAAAAATACAGAGAAACTTCGAAAGTAACGTAACCTATGGCCGTATTATGCATAAGGAATGAAAATAGTCGTCAAAGTTTATTCGACCCAGCTTTTGCGTACGGTAGGCGGGCTACCCTTTTATATGAGAAGTTCCCCCATAAATTAAACTGTGAAACACCTCGGGCCTTCAAAGTAAATACACAATGATTTAGTAACGCCTAAATAAAACGAAGATGAGCTATTTAGTCGAGGAGGCGTCGCGTCGAGATCCAGATTCATACCTACTCGTATTTACAACGTAGGTACATACTTCTTTGATTTTGTATGTCGAGACTCCCTGAGTGGGCATGTAAGCTGCGGAACTGGAATTCTTTGATGTATCAAAAAGGGTTTTTAAAAGAATTTAGTAAAGAGGGAATTACTTATATTAAAAATGGCTGCCGAGTTTATTTCTTTGCGTGTTCGTCATAAACGCGCTTTGTAAAGATTTAGTTTAATAGTCACTAGAGAAGTATTACAAATATTCCTGAATGTCTCTTTTGTGTTTGTTATTTATTATGTACTTATAGAAGGATTATTCATTGTTGCTTTCGTTAGATACTGATCACGGTGTATTACGGACAGATGAATCGATCTTGATTTTATTCAATCAATTTCAAAGTCTATCTTTTGAGAAATATAGTTATAATGTTTTGTATTATGTACATTTTACAACCAACTTATTAAAATATGCAATACGTTATGTAAATCACAATTCGTATTAAATAATACACATGAACCAAACCGCTTTCGGACAAGAATTTGTATCAAAGCTTACATGCAGAGTGGATAAAGAAGGTCTTAGAATTTTCTTAATAAATTAAACGAAATACTTACTTTTCACTGTTAATGATCATTTGATAAATAAATGTTACATTTCATAATTTCTATGTCGCAGTCAACTGGTTAAAATAGTTGTTAAATTAACCTATTAGTAAATTAGCCTTTCGGTTAAAAGAAAAAAAAAAAACATTTCTATACATCGCGATATTTCCTTGCCTACATTTTTATGATCGCCTTCAACCAGTTACACATCGGCAAATAATACAAAAAAAGAAAAAGCTTCCTGAACTAAAGAAGAGAAACAACTGAAGGGCCAGGTAACAGATAAAGTGTTTTTATTTTTTACTACTTTTCTATGGCATTATCTGTTAGATAGCTCTAGATCTAGAACTTGTACTAAGTCTTCTTAATGTAAGTTGCATATATTTAGCGCAAACAGCAGTGTACCATTTAAACCGGCGTTAAACCACAGTTACGCTAATGACGCGACGCAACTGCGGTGTGTAAGTCACGCCGTGACACCAGCCTGCACTCAAACTACTGCTCCAAGTATTCAACTTCTAACCAAGCGTAATGTAATGGCGCTTTAGTTAAGACATTGCTTTATTATTTTTCTTGGCTTTAAATACGGTGTGTTAAAGTACTACGGACAGTTCCATAGGTTCTAGATAACATTCTGACAGATAGCGCCATACAAATGTTATTAATTTTGACTACTTTTCTCTGTCCTGATCTGTTGGACAGCTTCTAGAAATTTATCTGGAACTTGTGAAACTGACCCCTTTGGGTTCGTGCTGCACGTGCCATTACGAATGTTTATTTTTGGTATCTGAAATGAAGGAGGTTTTTAATAAATAAGATTGAGGTTGTGAAGGACGGAATGAAAAGTGTTGTAAAAAGAGGACAGCTGGCATGACACAGATATAATTGAATTACCCTACTCCAAGTACCATCAGACAAATGCTAGAAAAGAAAATAAAACTTCTAGTCTATGTCAGATTGCGATTAACCATGTGGGGCTCATTTTCGCAATATTACAGCAATGGCACACCTGGCTCTACATTCAGGTAATTGCTGAGAAACTATCAATATAATCCATGTATATCAATAACTATCATTAAAATGTATATAGATCGAGACCCTACATTTGAATCCCTCACACCCACATACTACCTACATACATAATATCCAAAGTTTCCGTCAATAGGACTTCGTCTAAGAAGCAGAGCGAACTCAAACACCGTGTTCAGATTGCGAGCCCTACAAGGCTGCAAGGTGGGCTAATTACCTATTAATTTGAGAGCTCCACGAGTATGCACTTTGTTAGTGAAGCGAGTGTGGAACGAGATAGCCCGGGTAATGGACCATAAATACATCGCGCTTTTTAAGGAGTTAAGGTGAAAGAACTTTTTTAACGAGGACTTTAGAATTGTGTGGGAATCTACTTACTAGGAAGGAAAATATTTTCTGCTACGGAAATTATGAGTAGGCAAATACGATAGGTTATTTTTAATGAAGAGTTATTATTAGACTATATGTATCGAATTTAACATTGCGTATTTGTTCATCGTAGTCTTGACAACATGTATCAGTAATTTTGGCAGATTTCCTTCGGAATTTTCACAAGTAGAAAATCTAAATAGCCTATTAACACAAATGAAACTGTGAAATGAACAGTTAAAGAAATAAAGTCCTAAATGTCCACTCCCAACCAAAAGTAGCATTTAATACTTATTCGATGTTGACACAAAGTTGGCACAGTTCAACTGTTCTCCCTTGAGTACAAAAGCAACTCCGAAAATATGCCGAAAATACGCATTTAAACTGGTTAGTGCAAATTATATGCACATTAAGTTGAATTTTATGTGTCCTGCGGCTGAAGAAATATGCAGTAACATTTACGTTACTTGAAATATGTACGAGTTTTTTTACACAGTTTTTTCTGGCTTTTAGTGCTAATTCTTGTCTTTTTTTTCATGAGTTGGCATGCTTTGCGGGTCTGTTGCGCGGTTTCTCCGTAGCGGCCACCAGAGGGCGTCCGTTGTGGTCAGCGTCGACAAACTCAACTGAATATAATGGCAGAACTACATTTTGTATTGCAAGCTTAATTTTTATTTTATGCATATGTAGTTTTGTTTTCAGTCGCCTATATATTTTTATGAAATAAATTAAATGTTTCTGAATATTTGGGCACCAACGTTATCTAATATTTGTATTCGATCCAGTTGGATAACAAAATTGATATTAAAAACTCAAACGAATCGACTACTAATGAATTTTGTATCTGATGACGTAATTATTTATATATTTTTTTTTATTTATTTACTATCATGTCGAAATTTAAAACCACTCACTGAAAAAAGTGGAAGATACCCTAAAATGAAGACAAAGCAATCTTTATTATGTACTACATATACTACCACAGATAAAATCTCTCCACATACGAAACTAGTGTAATTTGAAACATTCAGCTACTTTAGAATTTACAGCGGCGTGAAATTTAGTTAAAATTCCGTGCCCAAGTTGAGCGGGCATCGGCGGCCACTTAATAAATGAACCTCCTTGTCTTTGCAATTGAAATAGAGAGAGCACGAATTCATTCTCTGCTGTACAGGTCGAATCTTCGTAGACAAAAGGTACCTCTTCTCTACGAACATATTATATTATAATGGCATTAAATGTATCCTTAAGTCTAAATGCCGTTCTAAAGTTGCCTATGAGTGCCTTCAGTATACTTAGTCAAAACGTATTACAGCTCTCCTCTAGCCGCTTTGGGTTAATTATGTACAGACGACAGCAGGTCAACGTAAACGAATCTGTCAAATTTTACCAATGAAACATTAACCTACCTCCATTGTGACAAGGTTGAAATCGATTGCAGAAATTTGACAGATTGTGGTAACTTGATGTGCTATCGTCTGTCTGTACTGCTTGTTGTAGGGGGGCGCGTCATTTCAGTTTAGACAAACTATACTTACGGATTGTGTCATAGACTAATATTATAAAGCTGAAGAGTTTGTTTGGCCGAACGCGCTAATCTCAGGAACTGGTTCGATTTGAAAAAACTTTCAGTGTTTGTTAGCCCATTTATCGAAGAAGGCTGTAGGCTACTTTTTATTCGGATGCGCGGAGTATTTCCCCAGGGATGCGGGCGAGACCGCTGGCGGAAGCTAGTAATGTATACTTTAGCATAGTTAGGGTTTTAACTTTATGTCAGAAACTGTTCAATTAGTATAACCTGTGAAAGACACCTTCAGCAGTGATTTTTGCATTAAAAATAATAATAAAAGATTGTGTAAAGTCTGTGAAAATAATAAAAACAACCTCTTCTAAAATAATATAAATGAAAGCTACAAGAATTATCTATTAAAAACAATATTACTAAATTAATACAAACCGAGTCGAGTGCGCTGCAATCGGAACGTAGGTACTTCAAAGTGAATTAGCACTCGTGATCAGACGTGACTAGGTTGACAAGGAAATCTATATCATAGGTACAGACGACAGCAGGTCAACTTATACGAATCTGTCAAATTTTACCAACTGAACATTAACCTTCCACTATTGTGATAAGATTGCAGATTAAAATCTATTGCAGAACTTCTTACTTTAACTAAAACTATTCTATTATATACAGCTTAAATCTAATACAGCGCATCAAAAAATTGGTCCTCATCACTGTCACTTGGTAATGTACCCAAAAGGCTGGCAGCATTGCCACGTTGAATGGCAATGCTTAACCGCTGTGCGAAATGAAAACCAGCCCTTGGGTCACGGGAAGTGTCAACCAGACGCTTGGATATATCCTTCGCAAGAAGGTGAGCACTCGGACCCCACGGTCCGAGAGTTTCAACCCCAAACGGCTCAAACATGTAGTTGCCAATAAGACTACTATATTTGCGCCGCTTGAGGTTCTCTGCTTGTGCAGCGGCAGAGCCAGCACAACACGCAGTTCCGGGAAGGTGGGATGGCGCAAGAGTGTCGACGCAGGTCGCGTCCCACACTAAAGTCCTACCCAACTTCCACGGAAATAGCGACATGCCGTCTGGTCTCTTGCCATCGTCACGTGCCAAGCCGTTTGGTTCAAGTACGGCTGGCACGCCGACGGTAACAAGAGCGCGACGGATCACGTCGTTAATGTTCGCATGCCGTGGTATGCGGCCCGCACTGCGGCTGCACGACAGGCCGTGGTGACCGAGGCTGTTGACAGCTTCCCCGCAGTGGCAGCGATGAG